>CM052120.1:663021-696182 GCA_028454245.1 Halictus quadricinctus
GCCAGGCGACCGAAGAATATCAGTATCGTTCGCTCGGAAGATGAACAAGAAAGAAAATCGAAAAGGACCGTAGACATCCTGTCTCACGGTTCTCACGTCCGTCTCGCTCGTGTCGTGCGAAGATTCAAACTCGCTTGAACCGCTGACGTCACGAGCCTGAATTGACGCTAGAGTCTGGCAACCGTGATGTTTTCTGCTGTCTTGTCATGCGTCTTTTGCATTTCTGTGTCGACTAAAAATCATCTCGTCTACACGCATGGTACCAGCTTATGACACATGCGGTGGCTCCCATTAACCCTTTGAACTCGAAAATATTTGAATCCCAAAATCAAGACACTTCAAGAGCATTTTCATTCTAATGTCAATTACATTGTAGACGCGAAACTGAAGTAAAATTATATATTTGACGCGTTAAGTGCCAAATATCATTCCCAGAGATTCTTACAAAATCAGTGCAATTTAATTAACGAAAGCGAAACTAGAAATCTTAACACTTTGCACTCGGCACTATTTTCATTCTAAAACTAAATATTTCTTCCGTCTTACAATATTTTGAAACTGATCCGATTTCTATATATAATATTTAAATGTTTAGTAATCTATTAAGTACTTTTGTAATTTCATTTAATATTTTTTGTAATTTCTTTGAAATGCCACAACAATTTCTGGTGGTGCTTCAGAGTCACCACTCGAGTACTAAGGGTTAAATGTATTATAGGGGATGTTGTTTTAACCCTTTTGAATTCGAAAGATCTCAATAAAATTTTGTTGATCTGGATATGTCACAATAAAAATGAATGTCTAAACCTAAAAATCTCTGTCAGTCATTTGTGACAGTTAACGTTTTAAATCAAAATTGAGGACCTTATGTGCAACTCCGCAAGCCTAATAAAATTGGAGTAAATCTAACTATTCTTGACACCGTACAACTTTCGCCTTCATCCATTTTTTCATATGCGAAACAGTTCACGTGTAAATTACACGAGATGACACACTTAGCTGAATCAGCCTGTAGGCATAAAGTTGAGCGAAAGAAAGCAGAGTTACGCTGAATTTCCGGATCATGGCGCAGACGGTTCACTTATAGAAAAAAAGAAAAAGAAAACAAAGATCGCCTTACGTCAAGTTTCACCAACGGTAAATTACATACCACGCGAAATCGGTCACCGAGAACTTAGCCAATCAATAATGAAACAGAAACTTCGGAACGATATTTCCAATGGGCACCGTGATCGCTGCAACGAAAAACTTCATTCTAATTACTGATAATTGTGGTTCTGCAATTGCCAGGGTAAAAGTGAAATTGCATGTTGCTTGAAATACGAAATATGGTCTTTCTTTATCCGTCTTTGTTGTAGGAGAAAATTAAAACTTTACCGCCTCGAGCGTGCACTATAAAGTTCTTCTAAATATTTTACTTTTGGTAATAATTTAAGAATCAATTTAACATTTTATATTAACACTAGGTTCACGGGACCCGTCAAAATGACGGGTTCTAGTATTTTTAATTTAAAATTATTATGATTCTAAGGATGCATACATGAGAAATTATCTAGCAAATTTATTTCTTTGTATTGCTAAAAATGTGGGTAGCACGTTCTTGTTATTTTTATAAAGTAATGCAAAGTAGTCATTTTTAATGCTCCGTAAACCTAGTGTTAATAGTATTGCGAGAGATACTTAAATAGATCTTGTAAAGTAAAATAAAACTTTGTACCTTTTGTATTAGGGGCTATCGGAATTAAAGTTATTAGTGTATTGAGCATAGTGTAGTGAGAGTAGTGTATCGAGCGTGTATTAGAAGAATCAATTTAATATTTTATATTAATGGTATTGCGAAAGATACTTGAATAGATCTTGTAAAGTAAAATAAAACTTTGTACCTTTTGTATTAGGCGCTATTAAAATTCAAGTTATCAGTTTATTATTAAGGGCCCGGTCTTCGTAGATTCGCGATAAGGTAGAGTGACTACATTACCGTCAAAAGTTTTGATCCTTATATAAGAATATTTTGTCGCCGATAAAGGGCCCTTAATCTCGAATACAAATGAGCCGAATAAAATGTTCTCTGAAATTGAATCTAATGAAAATTTGTGTTTGTTGCGTTGCAGAATCGAGACGCATGAGAGTCGATCGCGGGCCAGTACTGTCAGGTGAGGGCCCAGCAGCTTCCGGCGACGCAATCGTAAGATGTCGATGGCCGATGGTATGGACAATCCGGCGTTCGCCAGTGAAGAGGACTCCGCTACCGAACCGAAGGCGGATGGCGGGCAGCAACAAGTGACCTTGGACCAGGATCAGAAATCCGCGTCGGAGAGCACTCCGGTGGAAAATGGCCACCAACGTTCGTTCGTGTCGCAGCACTATGTGGAGCCCGGAAGAACCAGTCCGGATCCGCATTACAAGACAGAAACGAAAATTGAGCTGCCCGAGACCAACGACAAGACCGTCGTCGAACCGAAGATGAACGGGGTTCACGGGAACGGGAACGGGAACAACAATGACGCGAGTTTCCTTAACAATAGCGTGACAAGCGTTCAGATGAACGGTAAGGCTCAGTTTATCGAAACATCACAGCAACAAATTAATAATAAGATCGAAAAGATCTTCGTCATGATCGTGAGATCACGAAAACTGATCGGATACAGTTCTCGTATCGGCCGTTTAATGCAAAAGTTTCCTATTTAGTATTAATATTAATTTAACCCTTAGCACTCGAATGGCGACTGTAAGGCGCCACTAAGAATTGCTATATCATTATCAGTTTGTATTTAATACATTACTAAACATATCAGTATTTTACGAGTAAATTCCACCATTTTCGTATGTATAACATTAAAAATATATAGACAGAAGGAAAATATTCTAGGTCGGAAGAAATGTTTCGTTTTGGAGTTAAAATAGCTTCGAGTACAAAGGGTTAATATTTTTGAACGTTCAAGAGGAACAGATTTTTGTGTTTGTTGCATTTCCGGTCTGGCTTTATATTATCCTGAAACATCTAAACATAAGATTGAGTTTATAATGACTCGCTTTAGGCTAGAAATGGTTACCGATTTTCCGACCGTAACCGAACACGGCTGTAATAACGAGCGTTAAACGAAAGTTAATCGTGACTATTATCTTCTATTTTATACCACGCTCCCAGAAATTCTTCAAGTAGCATAATGTACAAATAAGGGGCACAAAAATGCATTGCGCTTTACGTAAGGAACCGGCCGCAAACATTTGCAGTGAAAATTCTTCGAGGCAAAAAAAGTCTTCGGCATCGCATTTATCGCAACTTTCCGTTCTCTCTCTCTCTCTCTCTCTCTCTCTCTCTCTCTCTCTCTCTTTCTCGATACTTCACGCCGCAGAAAGAGTGCGAGCCGCTGCGTGATGTAAAACATAACTGCAACCGACCGAACTTTCTGTCCCGTGGTTTCCGATAGACTGAGACAAATGATCGTGACGAATTGCGTAAACCCATGTTCATTTGCGTTCGATGAATAATGTATATGTTGTATCGGCAAAAATTACGAAGACGTCGCGCTTTAAATATTAATATGATCGCGGAACCCTTCGCTAACAGTTTCTGTCCTCTGAAGATTTCTCGGACAAATATTCGAAAAAATATGTTTCGTCCGAGACTCAGTGTCGCAAGACAGGGGCAATCGAGGGGAGTACAGTTACCCCTCTCTCTGCCATCACGGGGTCAGTCGTGACACAGACGCAGACGAATCGGGAGCACGGATCGCATCACGTGACCGGTCCATGACGTAAGCGCGGGGATGCTCGCCGCCGGAAAATGGGGGAATAGGGTCGTAGAAGGGGAAGGTGGAGTGGGGAGACAAGTACATAGTAATTCTGCTCAATAACTGTCAAAGTTTAAAAATTGCTCTCACATTTTTAGAAATAGTCATTTATTTAGCGGCATTTGAAAAATAAACGTCTTCTCCTTTAATGTAGCGCTAATAAATCTACAATAAATAATCCCTTGGAGTTAGACAGAGTTGCACTGAGGAAACTTGATTTGTTAATTAATAGAGCAATGGATAAACCTGTCGCGCCGGAGAGTTGCCGCTGAATGAAAAGGACACGTTTCAATGCGCATATGCTTCGAAAGCCAAGCGGAACGTGTAGAAACGGCATAGCCGTTGCTGAAATCTGCGCCGATCGCACGATTTTACCAGATATGATCGAGACGAGCCGAACTTTCGATCGTTAATTACTACCACCACCAGCCCGCCAAGAAAAAGTCGTTCGAGGTCGGTGAAACGCAGAAAGTGTATGGACGGCCCTCCGCGCGACGGTCAACCTTAAAAAATACTGTTGCGCTCGTAATAATCGGCACACAAACTTTTTTCGAAAGACGTTACTTTTTCGTATCATATTTTTCACTCATATAAATTAATAATAAATATTGGAATTTTTGTCTGCCATGTAGCTCGTTCGATTGCTACGGACAGACACAATTTAGATAGACGTTGAAATACACGGTTTAGATGATTAATGAAAAAATTATAGGCTTCGTTTACGCATTGATGAAATGTGCTAAATAAGCGTAAGTAAGTAATACGTAGTCCCAGCGGCGGTTCGTGATGCACGGTAATTGAATTCTAATGTTTCCAAGCCACATACTTCCCATTACATAACAAGGTCGAAAAACCAACATGCTTGGGGATAGATTCCGCACGAGAAACGTTACGTACACGATCTTTTTATAGATCCGCGATGGAGTAACCAGCGCATTGTCCTATTTAGTTTCGGTACGCAACCCTTCAGAAACAGAAAAACACCGTGCCCTCAACGAAGGTTATTTCCGGGAGAAATTTCAACCTCTAACGCACTAAGTTTCCACTTCAGCGTGAAAAATAATATGTAACCACTAGGGAACCCGATGGTCGGGACGAGTCGGGAAGAGGTCGGGTCGGGTCGGGTCGGGTCGGGTCGGGTTTCCCGAAAATTTCGAGAATATAACGTATGACACTGTTGAAAGTAATTCACGAATCTTTAGGGAATCCCGACTTTCTCAGGTATCCGAAAATGTCGGGTTCTCGCACAGCCCTAGTAACCAGGTGATTTCAAAATCGATGTGAAACTAGCAGTCGATTTTCCGCTGAATGCTCCCCCCTTAATAAATGCAGTAAACTATGAATACTCTGATTAGACGTTACCGGTTTCTCGGTATCTAGCCAGTCGAGGGTTAACGCGTGCGTGCCCTTCGTCGTTTCGAGGAGCGCGAGGGGGGCCAATCGATTAATTTATGCAAGGAACGAGGTTTCTCTGGCTGACGGCCGAAAACCGGGAACCGGTTACACCCTCGTGCAGAACGACATTGGCGAGCGTAATTGATTTCCCGTTTCTTTTTCACAGACACCGGGAAAAAGGAGCAAATCGAGGCCGTGAACTTGGAGCTTGTCTCGATGAGGCCTTACGCGGGTAACAATCAAACCAAGGGTCAAGAAGCCTGCGAAGTACCAGCCGACCCGTACGAAGAGTATTTCGTGCCGGTGAACGAACATCGGAAGTACATCAGGTAACGGAATCGAGAATTTTCCACGTAACTCGTCTCTGTGTGTTCTCCTGTTTGTTAACATCGAATTAACTGTCCATTGTTCACCAGCCCGGCGGGCATAAGAGATCACTTGGGGTTTTTTGGGCAGGGAAACACCGTGTGAAATATACCGAGAAGCCTGTTCGAGAGCTCGTTAAAAATCGTTCGCCGGTCTTGTAAAAGCCTTCCACGAATTTTGCAACGCTCGTTTATTCCGAGTATTCCGTTGCCGAGCGACGATTTGCATAGGATTGCGGACAGTTCGTCCGTTTCTGAATCGGCAAACGATCCAATTTACGCTCCGGGTGGTATGTGACGCGAACGAGAGAGAGAGAGAGAGAGAGAGAGAGAGAGAAAAAAAAGAAAAGAAAGAAAATGGCGGACAGAAGCGGAACGAAGGTCCTCGGACATTACGAGATATACATTCACCGATGGAAGAGTTTGCGACACGAATGTGTCACAATATTCCATAGGAAAATGCACGAGTGACCGTCTCTTGCAAAAATGAACGTCTTTCATCAACCTGCGCGTACGCTCGAGCTGGAAAGAAAACTTTGCGTCAACCTCGAACCGTTTCGCAATCCGACTTGGGTTCAGCGGTTGTTTCGAACGCTCCATGATAGCGGGAATCTTACTCGGAAAACAAACTGTATCTTTCAGATTGTTCTGCGACTGTCGAGTAGTGTGGTCGTTCTTTTTTTTTTCGATTGCCCTCGGCCTACATCAGAACCGGAAACCAGATTGTACTTCGCACATTTTGGGACACGCGAAATAGATTTTCGACGTTGTTTTATTTCGACGATCCGTCCCGAGTGAAATTGCCAAATAAGGCGGTCGAATAGCTGAACTATTCGCAAACGTGTTGTGCAAGGTTCTGGAAGTTCAAACTCATCAACTCGCTAGCTTCTCTGTTCACTATAGCGCAGCGCACTGCACGGTATCGTTGATAATGCATCTTCGCACGGAGCATATTCGTTAATTAATCAATGAAAAGCTAGTATTTCTAGCTAATACATTTTCTTATACTATTAGAAACATTTACGAAAGTCCAGTTAAGGGTTAATCACTTTTATCGTGATTAAGAATTTTCAGAATGTCGGTATTTAAGTTAACGCTTATCGTTTTGGTCAAATAATGGATACAGCAAAAACATGCAAAATAATATTATGGTAGCGTACGAGTAAATTGCACCATTTTCGTATGTATAACATAAAAAATATATATATACAAGGGAAATATTCTAGGTCATAAGGAATGTTTCGTTTTGGAGTTAAAATAGCTTCGAGTGCAAAGGGAACATCCACCAAAAATTCAGTTGGCATTATCTGTAATGTCACAATAACCAAAATATTTAGTAAGTTTGACATCTTTCAAGTGCTTAGGGCCCTTGGAGGTCTTAATCCGGCACTGGATAATATTGTTAATTCGCGAAGTAGAATTCAGCTTAAATACCGACGCGAGTGTACACACGGATTGTCGCGAAAATTTTGAAGTATGACCACGAGAAGGTGGCACTTTCGGGTGAGGGGCAAAGGGGATCTCCGTGACCTTTTAATAGGGACGTAGGGCACGGCAGGGACGTAGGGCTCTGGAGGGACGTCGCCGTCGCGTCTATTCCAGTGACACTCGAGAGGTTTGTTCGTTTACTTTGTGCGAAATAGTTATAACGCGACGTAGGGACGTCGCCGTCGCGTCTATTCCAGTGACACTCGAGAGGTTTGTTTGTTTACTTCTTGTGAAATACTTGTAACGCAAAGTAGGGGCGTCAGATAGCGAGGCGTAGATACCCGCAAGCGTGCTATCTTCTCGTGGACGAGTAATAGGTCGTAGTGAAATCAGTATATGCTCCGCGCGACAACGTTGATAGCTGTACAGTGCACCTACGTTAGATTGACATACATCATCTCTGCCGATCGAGAAATCATCATCACCCCGTTTGCCCACCTCAGTAGAGTGTTAGACGGTGTTTTCTGTTGTCACGGTACCTAGCAGGGGTCCCGAGGCCGAGGTTGAAACAACCGTGGCTGGAGTGCGTTTTGATTTGGGCCCCGGCGTCGGCCGCGAGGGACTCAGCCTGAGAGACCCCGCCGCCGGACTGGTCGACTATTCCCACTGGCTGACAGCCCTCAGGTACTTGAAGGATGCTTTCGCGGATCAGCAAGAAAAAGGGGAGGAGAGGCTGCTCGATCGATGAACGGTGGATGCGCACGATCGCGAAACTAACCCGCTGCTTCTCGCTGCTGTATATTTTTTTCATTTTTTTTTCTGGGTCAATTGTACGGCTGAGCCTGATGTCTGACGATACGGAATGCAAACATCTCACGATTTCCTATCACGACTTATCGCACCGTGATGACATTATTCGTTAGACACGTGGAGAAACGAATTTTTCTTTAACCTTTTTTTTTGTCTTACCGTGAACCCTCGAAGAGGGTGAAGACGGACCTAGAAACGGAGAAGAGTACGTCTCCTCTCTCGGCGCTTAAAGGTTCGCACGTCCCCGTAGCCTCTACACAGGTGAACAGATACTCGGGCAAGATAATGAAACGTTCACAACACCCCCCCCCAACCCCCCAACCCCCACCCCCACACATGGACACTGGTCACAAGCATTCTGTAAACGGTACCATCGCTTCGGTCCGATTCTGTCATTAGTCGGCAGACTTCGATGAACTTGCGACATAGGGTGCGACATGTGAAGAACGTTAGATGAAACGACCGGATGTTCACCTTGCAAGCTCTTAGAACGGTATCTGTTCGTCTAGGAAAGCTTCTTAATCCCATGACTGACCGCTGAAGAACGACTCTGATATATTCACAAGCACAGTGCTGTACAAAATATGCTTATTTTGGGTCCAGGATCAGGGTGAACGGACGTAAACGAAGACGTTTCTTTTTTTTTTTCTAATTACACGTCACCTTGTGTTACAGGGGTGAGAAACTGTACGTGACGAAGGACAAACGATCCAGAAGCTCGTACTGGAGAAGGATGGCCTGCTGGGGTTGCGGCTTACTGGTTCTGTCGGTGGCTGTGATCATTGCCATTTTAGCTGCGAGTAAGAACGGTCTTTCTATTTCCCGGATTTTTCTTACTAATATTAAATGCGTAATCTACATTTCCAAATTATACGAGCGACGGACTAGATCCCCGGTACAATGAAATTATAAATTTCAAACGAACGGCGTCTAGCTCATACGCTAAGTGAATCAATTTTGTTATAGCTGGTGTGATTTTGACGCAAGAAGCCTCGGAACCGTTGGAGAACCTGCAGCAAACTAACTCTCAACAGTTCGGTGACGTCCGAACCGCCGGAAGCCAAGAATACGTGAAAGATCCAGCACCTAGTCCGCCGCCTGAGTCTTCGACCATGCCGCCTTGGCACACGACAGACGAAACCCAGTATAAAAATGTTCAAAGCGCTCTGGACGGTTTGATGCAACTCGACGAGTTCCGCTGGAACGACGAGTTCCAGGATCACAAGTCCAGAATGTACAGGCAGGTCTCTTCCGAGATAGAGGAGCAGCTGAAGAAGATGCTGCGTCCAGGAGACAACGATACCGTAGTGAAAGTGTACAACATAAACAGACAAGGACACGTGAAGTTTAGAATAAGTTATCCCCCGCAGCGGATGCCCGAAGAAACGCAAAGGAGCTTGGAGGAGTCGTTGCAGCAGAATGGTAACATGATCGGACAGTATCATCTGAACCGATTGACGGTCAACAATCTTCTCGACCAGTGTCAGATCGACAATTATGGTTGCTCTGATCACTGCATGTACGACTATTCGAATGGTATGTTCGCGTGTTCCTGTGATTCCGGGAAAACGTTGGACAACGGTGGAAAGCGTTGCGTAGACAAGAACGATTTGAGCAACGTCGACATGGACGACGAAGTGCCGGAAACCAGTACCAAGGAGGTTCAGAATTTCGTTCAAGGAAGGGGCAGGGGATCAGAAACATTGTTCGTGACCGGGCGACCCGACGATTGGGATCATTCCGAGCACAGCACAGAATCTGGCCGTTTCCATCACGATCCAACCGACGGTGATAACGACTATCACTCTGGTATGAACGATCATGTGCACTGGAACCACGATCACTCTGGACACGCTGAGCACACCATGGAATCTGCAAATCGAGAACCGGAAGCTACTTCTGAGCCAGAACCTTCGGCCGAACCGGAACCTTCGGCTGAACCAGAACCTTCGGCTGAACCAGAACCTTCGGCTGAACCGGAACCTTCAGCTGAACCGGAACCTTCAGCTGAACCGGAACCGTCGGCTGAACCGGAACCTTCGGCAGAACCGGAACCTTCGGCTGAACCGGAACCTTCGGCTGAACCGGAACCTTCGGCAGAACCGGAACCTTCGGCTGTACCAAAACTTTCAGAACCAGAACCTTCAGCTGAGCCAGAACCTTCGGCTGAACCGGAACCTTCGGCTGAACCAGAACCTGCGGCTGAACCAAAACCTTCAGAACTAGAACCTTCGGCTGAACCAGAACCTTCAGCTGAACCAGAACCTGCGGCTGAACCAAAACCTTCAGAACCAGAACCTTCGGCTGAACCAGAACCTTCAGCTGAACCAGAACCTTCGGCTGAACCAAAACCTTCAGAACCAGAACCTTCAGCTGAACCAGAACCTTCAGCCGAACCAGAACCTTCAGCCGAACCAGAACCTTCGGCTGAACCAGAACCTTCGGCTGAACCAGAACCTTCGGCTGAACCAGAACCTTCGGCTGAACCAGAACCTTCGGCTGAACCAAAACCTTCAGAACCAGAACCTTCGGCTGAACCAGAACCTGCAGCCGAACCGGAACCTTCAGCTGAACCAGAGCCTGCAGCCGGACCAGAACCTTCAGCTGAACCAGAACCTTCAACCGGAACAGAACCTTCAGTCGTACCAGTTCCTTCGACCGAGCCAGAACCTTCAGCCGAACCAGAGCCTTCGGCCGAGCCAGAGCCTTCAGCGAAGCCAGAACCCGTAGCCAAAACGGAACCGCCTCCAGTAGTGTCAGCGAATCCGGAACCGTCTTCCGAACCAGGACTTTCCGGAGAACAAGACACCTCGGTAAAACCGGAACCTTCAGCTGAACCTTCAGCTGATGGTCCAGCTCCCAACCATTCAGCGGAAGTCATACCTTCATCAGAACCGGAGCCTTCTACTGAACCGGTGCCTTCAGCTGAACCAGAGCCTACGTCATCCACAGAGCCAGAACCTTCGACAAAGCCCGAGCCAACTGCTGAACCTGAACCTGCCGCCGAACCTGAACCTGCTGCCGAACCTGAACCTGCTGCCGAACCTGAACCTGCTGCCGAACCTGAACCTGCAGCCGAACCTGAACCCGCAGCTGACCTAGGAGCCGTAGTTGAGTCCACACCGTCCGCAGAGCCAGAGCCTTCAACAAACCCCGAGCCATCCGCCGAACCGGAACCTTCAGCAGAACCGGAACCGTCTGCCGAACCAACTACAGAGCCACAACCTTCTGCGAATCCCACAGTTCAACCAGAATTATCCAAAGAGACAGAAACCTCAACCGAAGCACAGCCATCAGCCGAACCAATACCCTCCTTTGAATCTGATTCCGTGACCGAACCGAAACCTTCGAACGATGACTCTGCAGAACCTAGAACGACTACCGTGCCATCCATAACAGAGACTGCAACAAATATAGGATCTCAGCGGGACAATGTTGAAACGAGACACAACGATGAAGAATTGTCTAGAACAGAATCCCCCATCGAATTGACGTCCAACAAAGTTGACTCGAGTACTGAGCTACCTTCCACCGAATCTCCAGTAGAGGCTACAACTGTGACGCACGGTGATCAAGGTTCTACAAACATGGAACCAGAGTTTGCGACAGTCCCAGCATTCGAAGATATCGCGAACAAAGAGATGACTACTGAACGGATTCTAAGCGACGACACACCTTTACCGGTGATACCTTTAATGGCGGACAATAAGCAAGATCAGACCTTGAGTCGTTCGTTCCCTGACGACCATTTGGAAGCAATTACACCAGCCATTGATACCACGACGAAAGCAGAGGATAATGAAAGTAAAATGACAACGATGAGTCCTATGGATGAAACCCATAGAACACTGAATCCTGACAGTGCTACGGAGAGCAAAACGCCACAAGAAGTTACCGAATACACCACGATGAAAATAGATGATGGACAATCAGGGGACACAGAAACTCTGTCAGATTCCAGATCGATATCGACTCCGAGACCCACAATTTCTGAGATGGAGTCTAGCACAAACCCGATTTTGGAATCTGAGACAACACCTGTTCCCGCAGATCCCGCCTCTGAGAATACAACCGAGTTCAGTCCCATGGCAGACAATAGAACTGCTTCGGAGCAACCTAAATCGCAGAACGCCTCAGCAACGCCGGAAATCAACGAGTTTTCTACCTCGCAATCCAAGACGACTCTGCACGACACGAATGTGATCGAGCACATGCCCACGACCGTCTTCCCAAAGTTGCCGAAAAATTTTGGTCAGAACGTAGAGCCCCTGATAGAGCCGCTCAAAAATGAAACGGAAGAACACATCATGATTATACCGAAAGAGGAGCACACCGAGGCGCAGGATCCTCATGCGATCATTCCGCAGCTGATTCCCGAACCAATCAAGCCCGCGAATGTGTCCGAAGCCACCGCGATCGAGAACAAGGTTGAATCCTCAACCGAGGGGATCGAAACGAATCCCTCGACGAGCCATCCGAGCGAGAACGTTGTGTCCGTTGGCGAGCCGGTTCGCTTGGAGGACAATTTCGATCATTCCACAAGCCATCCGCTGCACCCTGCCGTGTACCCCGAGAATTTGGTCGATCATGGTCTTGTCGCCACCGAGAAGCCCGATGCAGCTTATGACAAGCACAACGACGACATGTCTCCGTTCCTGCCGGACGTTCAGAAGGAAAAGGAAGTGAAGAAAGCGCCGAGATTGGACAAAGATGAGCAAGATGCGCCGAATCCCTTCGACGGCCACGTAGAAGACGTAGTCACGGATAAACCTATGGCGGACCATAGCACCACCGAGCCGAACGTGAACGAAGAAACAGATTCGAAAGACACGACGAACGACGTGCGACCCGAAAACAAACCTGACGAAGACGAGAGCAACAAAGTAAACGGTACAGAATCGGTTGAAGAAGGTTCGATGAAGGGAACGTCCTCTTCGGATGTTCCCAAAGCGAACGATACGGAAACTGAAAATGGCTTAAATGCTTACGATGCGATTAGCAAACCTATCGAAGTAGATCATTCTACGGAAGACGAGGAAGCTCTGAAGGTGGTACCGTTGGAAGAGCAATTTAAAAAAACGACCGAATCCGATGCAGATCAGGCCAAACCTGAGGAATCGGTGGAATCTACGACTTCAGCGAAAGTCGCGTACAACTATTCGGAAGAGTCAACTGCGAACAACGTGACAACTACTTTGGAGAAGCCCGAGGAGAACACTGTGGAGGACCAGTACAATGACATCAACGACGACAGGGAAATCACCAAGGACAAAGGAGCTGGGAGACTGCTTGTAAATAATATAAATTCTGTAGAAAGCAACGGGAAGAAGTCATCGAAGCTAACCGATAATCAAATCAGCATTCCTACGAACGATACCGAAACTACATCGACTACTATCGGCAGCGTCGCGGACAAACACGTGGAGGATGCCAAGTTGACCACACAGATACCAGTGTTGCCGATGGAGATACAGCAGGAGATGTCCACGACCGAGAAAATTGACAGCACAACGGTGACCGAGGAGACTCCTCGGAAGGACAATGAGACGGAGGCGAGTGCCGCGCGTATTGGTTCGGAAAAGGAAGACGTCACGACCACCCAGGTTCCCACCACCCACATAAACTCGATGGAAACGAAGACAACTGCACAGGTACCGATACAGCCAGAAGAATTGCAGACCACGGAGAGCGAGCCGGTGTTGACCACCTCGACGGTGCAGCCGGAAACCGGAAAACAGTTGAACGACGAGGGGAATGTGCAACAATCAATATCAGCGAACAACGAAACGAACGAAGCTAATAGAACCGAAGATACGTTGAACATCTCGGAAGAGCACGACAACAAGAACGATCTCGTAGCCAGCGCGCTCGAGCACTTAGGTGGCAGGAAGATCGACGACATCAGGCCGCAAATGGACTCTCCGAATCAAACCGACAAGGAGAACGTAACCATCCCGATCACGAGCATCGAAGACCAATCGATACTAAACGAAACAGTAACAGACAATCCGATGATGGCAGAGGAGCGTGCGAATTCAACCGAGAACACCACTCCCAAAATGGCGAACAGTTTCAGCACGACAGAGGACATAAGACCGGTTACCGAGATTCTCGAGGATGACACGCCTGTGGGGTTCAGTTACAGGACACCGTTCATCACTACGACGCCAAAAATCATGTTAGCCGACTTGGACGTGGGAGAACTGTCCGAGGAAGACTTGCGGGTAATTCCGCTGGAGAAGAGTTTGGAGGTGAAGAAGAAATCGGTGGACAAGAAGGTCGTTGACAAGTATAAGTACAAGAAGGAGAAAGAGCTGAATCTTGAGACAAATCGAGAGGAAAATGCGGTGACCGAAGTGCCTGATCCTGTGACGTTACCGTTAATAGAAATTCCTCATCTGGTCACCGAGAGGACTCCGGATCGAATTGCAGACAACGCGGATACCCCGAAGGACGATGCAGCGATACCGAAGCTGAGGATCACGGAAACCACCAGCGGATCGAATCAGACAGCGTCGAAAGATCCCGAGGGGGAGAATTCTAATAGCGGAACTGGCGCGGTAGAATACAGCACGAAGAAGTACCTGAGCTTCATCCCCGTTTCCGAAGAGATCAACGAACCAGAACCGGTTACCGAGCCCTACATATATTATCGTCGAGCGAACCTAGCGAACTCCACGACGGTAGCTCCGTTGGCAACCGATGATTCATCGAGCGAAGGTCACCCCGTAATTGACTTGGTCAAAATGGCCGAGTCCGGCGACACAAGAGCGAACGAGACAGGTGGTGCGCAGGCTGCAATCGTTTCGAACCAATCGTCTGTTACCTCATTCGCGCAGGAAGCGAACGTAACCCAGGTTTCGAAAGGGCAAACCGCGGACGCAACTCTCCCGCCTATCGCGCAAACCAAATTGCCGGATACGACTGTGCGGTCCACAACGATCAGCCACATCGACGTTTCTTTCTTGAACCTGCCGCCGAACGTCGTGTTCTCCAAGTGTACCGCGGGCCAGTTCCAGTGCGTGAACGGGACGTCCAGGGACGGCGCGTATTGCGTCAAGCTGTCCGCGAAATGCGACTCCGAGAACGATTGCTCCGACGGCTCCGACGAGCTCAATTGCGTGGAACAAGGCTGTCCTGGAAATTTCCAGTGTGCGAGCGGTCAATGTCTAAAGAGGGACCTCGTCTGTAACAAGATCCTCGACTGCGACGACGGCAGCGACGAGAAAAACTGTGATAAATGGGAATGTCTGTCCGACGAATTCCGGTGTCCCAGCGGTGAGTCCTTGCCTCTATCATATTCATTCGCGTTGCTGGTTGCATGTAAAATCAGAATAATAACGAGTCAAAGAAGTGAAAGCAAAAAAGAACGGTCGGCTGGTTAATGGGTCTGCCTTGAATATTAATAGTGCTACTTTTAGAAACGGCTGTCGTCGATATTCCACAGAAGAAAATAGAAGGTTTTCCACGTTGTTCGTCATTCCGGGACTCTGAAAATATTAAGGGGACCCATAAGTAATCAATTATTTTGAAATCTGAAACAAACTTTGTAGTAAATTCAAGTTCAATGTAATCTCCATCATTATCAAGAACAGTTTGCCATCTTTCCTGCAAATTTTCAATCCCAATGCATTTTTCATTTTGTGCAGGTGCCTTTGTATAGTTGACCATGTGGATCCAAGGCTTCTCGACAATTCTTGTATACTTAATTTTGGATCAGCATCTTCTGAACCAACGTTGACACTTGTTGATCTTCAATACATCTCCATAAACATCGCAAATTTTCTTTGTTGTTACCGTTGCATTAAATGTAAAAGAATACGTGTTTCCTCTTCAACGATCGGTACAGAACTAAAGGCAAAACAAATTCGTTGCAAATAATTGGTTACTTATGGATATCCCTAATACTCAATAACATCTAAGGACACAGTAATGTCACGCTTCGCGTTTCTCCCAAATAGTTAACAACGTGGAGAACTTTACAGGACGAACCCAATTCTTCCGATAAGAGTTGTCGTTAAATGTTGATTTATCATTTCAGGGAGATGCATCCCAAGCATCTGGCAATGCGACGGCCGACCAGACTGCGAGGATCATCGAGACGAGTACGAGTGCAGCGAAAGTTGTGGAAACGACGAGTTCCTCTGCCCGAAGGAGAAGTGGTGCATACCGTTGACATGGCGTTGCAACGGTGTCGACGAATGTGCCGACGGCGAGGACGAGAAGCTCTGCTACTGCGACGTTGACCAATTCAAGTGTAAAAGCGGAGGGTGCGTACGAAAGGATCAAGTTTGCGATGGGATAGAACATTGCCCCGACCATTCTGACGAATGGGGATGCTTGATGGCCAATGTAACAATGGAGAAGAACCTGACGGACGCGCAAAAGGACAGTGCGATTGGCAGCAACAGCGGACAGGAGTTGAACGAGAGAAAATCTCTGTTGAAGATAAGGTGAATTTGAATTTAGAGAAAATTAAATTGAGACCACGGTCTCGTGGCCTTTAATTCCTGGCTAAACGTAATCTTTCTCGTATTACAGACAATTCGACGATAGCTACCGTCTGGTTTGCTCCGACGAATGGAACGAAGAGTTCAGCAACTCTTATTGCCGAGCTTTAGGATTCTCTGGTTCCGAAGCAACAGAACTATTGGACTGGGATAGAATTCAGAAGATTTTGAGACTGAAATCCAATTCGCATCCCGACATGCCGCTAGTCAAAAATTTAGAGCCTGTGGAGTTCTGCGCCTCCGAGAAAGTCGTCCAACTCTCTTGCCAAGAGTTTTCTTGCGGCACCCATTACGGAGAAGGGCCGACTGCCAGATTAGTCGGTGGAACACCAGCCAGCGAAGGACAATGGTCCAGCGTGGTTTTGCTGAAGGAATCAAAGCACGGTGCTGCCTGTACGGCGAGCGTACTAGGACCCATGCACGTGCTAGCTAGTTACTCTTGTATTCACAGGTAAGTGAAATTTCAACGAAAGAAAATCTACTAGAAGGGATTGTTTTTCAATGAATCCTCTTCGAACTATAGGCACAAGCAGAGCAACGGCTGGCAGCTATTCACTGGTGAAAATCAATTGAAGGCTCATCCGGTCAAGAACATAATTCCTTATCCTCAAGTGAAGTACAATCAATTCTTGTACAACAACGATATCGCGTTAGTCGAACTCGCCAAACCACTGACCTTCTCAAGGAACGTCAGCGCTGTTTGCCTTCCGAAACAGCCATTCCAGGTAAGTGCCATTTCGTTCGGAACTTGAGAAACTGGAAAAAACAGGATTTACGTTTTATTTCGTAATTTTAGCCAGGGCAGATCTGCGTGATGGTAGGATGGGGGTTCCCTGTGAACGGGGAGGTAGATCTGCAAAAATATCTCGAGTTCCTGCCATTGCCGACTCGTGACCTGGAGGAGTGCAACGCGACGAGTCACTACGCAGGATTCATCACGAAGGACAACATCTGTGCCGGATTCACCGACACGGATAAAGGACCTTGTTATGTAAGTTTTCGTTGCCATTCGGTTCTCCTGTCTCGTCATCGAGTATGATATGATCGTTGTCGTACCTTTCAGAACGACGAAGGAGCGCCCTTGATGTGCTTCAGCGAGTCCGGTGGTGGGTCAGGCAGATGGGAGATTCAGGGTCTACTTAGTCACCACAGCAGATGCTCAAGAGGTCATCCAGCAATTTACTCGAGCGTGGAACCCGCGCTCTCTTGGCTGCGGCAGTCTGTGCCTGCTCTGCAAATACAAAGCTAAAAGAAGGGTGGTGTTATGTTTTCGAAACTACTGGACGAAACGAATTTTAATCGCCGTTGTGTATTTTGAAATTAACGATACACAAGAAATTCGGAGGGAGGAACTGACGGAGTTGAATTTTGAAGTTCCACTAAAAGGAAAATTGAGAAGAAAACTATAACGGGAAAATATGTACTTAATTTGTGTTCTTTTTTTCTGTTTTTTTTTTTTTTTTTTTACGTTGAATCCGTCTACATTTCAAACAGTATGTTCCTATTTATGAATGCAAAGAATGCGCTCGACGGATAGCACTGAATGGCCATAATTCGATTCTATACACACACGCGCGCGCACAAAAAAGAGAGATGTAAATGATTCTTTTTTTTTTCTACGTTATTGACTAATGGGTAGATATTGCAATATTTTGTAGTGGAAGCGATAGGAGGTACATATAATTGGCAACACGATACTTATTTACAATTAAGAAATTTGTAAATACTGTATAAAGTGACTGTTTAATATGATTATCATTGTAAGAGATTTTTACAAGTTTAGTGAATTGGGTCTCTTAAGCATGACCATGAGAAAGATACTGAACATCTGTTGAATGCTTAACAATTTGAAAATTCAACTTCTATTGAACTTATTGATTTCTTATAGTAACCGAGTTTTACGCAGTGTCCCTCAAGTATTGGGGTAACGCTCCACTGGTGCAGTGTCATCGATGATATAGCATTATTGATTGAACTCGATCGCTATAGAGAAATCGACAAGAACGTAAAAGTATTTATTGCCAATCGGAGAGACCAACACTTAAAATACACCCATACTCGTATAGAAGTTCGTCTCGGAGATCCTGCAGAAAGGATTCCTGAAGAGAACAACGGATTAGGATAAGAAATAGATAGGATAAATGTATATAATATATAAGTATTTTAATAAAATACATTGTTATGGAGAGATACAATAATAAAATATGTTCATGTATGCATAGTCACTGATGAATGCGTAAGTATTTTTATATACTAAGGATAAAGAATAAATGTATTTTAAATGAATCCAGTGTCTCTTTTATTGTGACTATTCCACATTAAATAATTTTATTGATAAAATCATAAATTAATTTTCGTTATCCTATTTACATGATATAATCTTAATCTAGTTGTTTCTTGGGCATAGCTGCTATTTCTGCTGCTGTTACTGCTGCATCTATAGTAATCAATGATTTCGAAATGCTAGTTATTACTTCGTTGTACTTGGAGAAAACTTCATTTATGTGGCCGTTCAGATCTTGACTGTCTTCGTATATTTTCAGATACGACATGTTTAACTCGTTTAGTTTATTAGACAATTCTGGCACATCTCTTATTCTATCAGTTTCTAGTACAGGCATTAGCTCTTGCATCTGACGTAACATATCACAGTTTTGTTTGATCTCTGGTGCCATTGTGAGTAGTAACTGTAGTTTAGCCTCTATAGGTAAGTCCATAGTGTCAACCGTTGGATCTAAGTAACCATTCAACTCTGCTAACCGCTTTATTGCCATGTTGGTCTTTTCACGTCCTGATACAGCGGATGAGACCAATGAATTCACATGTAAAAGGCTATCAATCACAGGATATACCGGAGGTGTGTTGTTGCTTCCATTTGCATCTTTAAGCCCAAATATATGCTTCTCCAACTCCGCTATTCTACTTTCTAACAACTCCACAGTTGCCATTCTAAATGTTGAGAAAAAAATTTAGTACCCACTTGTGCGTGTCCTCACATATGATTTGTAAATTAGTTTAAAAAGTCTAAATCGTATATGCCCTATATTTAACCCCTTGCCGTATCATTTTCTTTATGGTTACAGTGATTAGTGCTTTATCCCCAAAAAATCTAAAAAGGAAATTTCATCTAAAAAGAAAGACATAACATTTATATTTGTTAGACTTTCTTCGAAATCTTTATCACAAGTCTAACTTATTAAAATACGACATGGGGGTTAATAACATTAAGTAAATGATTATCTACGAAAACTAGATTCTTCCACTATAGTCTATACATTACAACTAAAGAAACTATTAATAGGAGGAAAGTAGATCATCTAATTTTATACAATCGAATTTAATTTAATCTACTGATCTTTTTTTATAAATAGTAGCCTATAAATATCTTTTTTTTTACAAATTACGTGACACTTTCAAATATGTGATTAAGTCACACGCACAACTGTTACAAATTACTTTAAATTCAAAATGGATAGTGCATATTACTTACATAAAAGAATATAGATGCTGCGCAGAGAAAGTTGAATGTTTACAATTGTGGAATTTGTTTTTATGACGATTTTGGAACACAGTACACAAATTTTGACAGAAGGAACGAAGGTTATAGTGTACTATACTTTTGATCTGACATTCTGCAAAATTCAATGTACTTCTATAAGCCGCTGCCAACTTCAGAGCAATGGTAAATGGCGGTAAGTTGAAAACTGATATTACGATATTACTAACAATGTCATGTCATATTATCTTGCGTACTCTGCCTTGAATTAATCGAGCTTTCAAGACGAGTATCGTCTTGCTCAATGATAATATTAATCCTTATTTCGCGTCTCTACAATGACGTCACTGTGCACATACATATAGTCTTAATGAATCACGTCTTCAAATGTTTGCTATCAGTCACGTGTTTCTGATGATGAATCTTTACATTACGTTCAATTATTAAGCATGGAGTATTACAAGACTGTAATTAGCCGTTACAGTTAATACTCGGTATCATTGAACACTGTCTATACAGTTTGAAACATTCACCAAATTCTGGTTTGGTGAAACGAAAATATCAACGCCCGAAATAGATGCGCCAAGAGAGCTTGTACAGGCACACAGGGATATTTACATTGGATGGACTCTGTAACTTCAGACATTTAAATAAACTCTGTTCGCCCTTCGACCCTTGCCACTTTAAGAAACTCTTACGAGACAAACATGTGATTGTAAGGCAGAATAAATAGTAGTTTTAAATATCAATTTGATATTATTAATGGGAGAAATATGATATTCATAAATGTATGTCATATCTGATACATTTATTGGTATACCGACTCGTCCTTGTGATACATTAATCGCGGGAAAGAGGAAAGAGTGTCATACTTACGTGATTTCATTCGCTGACGGTTATCGGTCGGTGTCACGTAAGCGTGACTTCATTTCTTTCTCTTTTCTCTTCGCTGGGTACTTTCAGATATTATATAAAAATAATTTCGAAATGATTTCGATTTAATTTGTGGGATCTGTGGCTCCTCGCGTGACAAGTAACGACATCTGCGAAGGCTATAGACAGCAATCTCCGAGAGGCCGCTATTTAGATAGTGCGCCGCACCGAGGGTTTTAGGGATGCATTCACACGGAATGAACTTGAAGAAAATTTCACACTGGAAAGGGTCATAACTTCTCTGCAACGAAGAGAAACACAGAAGCAGACATTAGGACGATCCAACATCCAACACATATCTCAACGATTGGCTACCTCGGACAGAGAGGTCATGTCTGAAATACACTCCCCAACAATACTATTAGTCACTACATAAAACAATACCAATCTGTATTACAAATTATATAAAATTAAAAGTACGAATTCTATAAAATTAGCATGACAGATAACAGTACAAATCAGTGTAAAAACTCAGGACAGTTTAGCGAATAATAAAGTGGTCAAATCATTTGAAAAATCGTCGGTTGTTTATTGGTAATTATTTGGAACAACTGACGACTTTTCTCAGGTAAAAAGTCACTCAACTCAGGTCGCTGTTCGCGCAAGTGTAACCCGGAAAATTCTAAAAAATCACTAAATGACCTTGAATGACCTTGGAAGACGAAGAATTCGTCTCGAAATAAGCTACACGCTTAGCTAAATAAAAACATACAGTTACGCATAAAAAAAACAGAGGTCACCTTGAAATCTCAGAAGCATATCCACCTAGAGAAGATTTGTGATAACCATAAGACGTTTCTCCCGAAACAGAGTCACAACGAGCTATAGTTTGGAAAATAATTGCGTGCGAAATTTCAAATGGTACACCCTGTATAATACACCCGAATAGTGATCGGTTAAATTTACACAAGTTAGCCCCAATTTTCACCCACCGTTCACTTGTCAGTGCCTTGAGCTCGATCAAGCTACCTAAGTAGACAAAGATAAGGGAATGAATACAATGTAAGGAAAGGAGATAAGAAAGGCATCCTGCTCGCAAGAATTTGAAGTACTGGCTCCCGAGTTCATGTAAATTTAACCGAGCACTACCGTACTGTCAGATACCCGTAGATATTCATAGAACGGAACGCTGTCACTCTGACAGTCCCTCATTGTAAAGTCTGCTGCCCAATCGACCTCTTTAGCCAAATAGAATGTTAAAATTATTTAATATTACATCACTTTCTCAGCACTTATTCATTTGACCATTCACTCGTCATTAATTTAACGTGTGAAGCTGAGCGTACCAGAAACTATTCTTTCAATTGTTTCGAGTAACTTTACCATTGATCGGCTCAAAATAAATAATTATTGTTAAATGAAAAAAGTAGTATAGATGCAGTATTAGAACGCAATCTTTGTGTTTCAACAGAATAGTATGTAAATTATACGTTATCTACGTCTTTTGCATTATTGTAAGTTAGTTTCTTTACGTTCATTTATTTTGTCTCGAAAAAAGTACGGATACAAAAATTTTGTTTCGATAACATTTATGCGCTTTCCTGTACACAATTGTAGAGAAAATTTTACGTATACATCGTCCTGTTTCATTGTTTGGGACTGAATGAATTAAAATGTAC
The DNA here is from genome assembly GCA_028454245.1 of Halictus quadricinctus. NCBI lineage: Eukaryota > Metazoa > Arthropoda > Insecta > Hymenoptera > Halictidae > Halictus > Halictus quadricinctus. The sequence goes on from CM052120.1 coordinate 685,372, forward strand.
AATGAAATTTTTAAAAAATGTCTCTCATGTTGTTCTGATTGATGTTTCTTTTTTACAATCGCGAACAGAAATAGCAGGCAATGTCGGTAAAGAGAACCGCACCGAGGAAAGATGGTGGGGAACCGAAGTATCTGTCATGGCCGACGTCTGCTGGCAGCGTAGTTTTGGTCAGGCCGTGTCGGCGAACGGTGCACGGTGTGTCCAGTGGTGAAAAGAAAGATGGGGCACAATAATGGGCAGACGGTTAAACGAAGAAGTCGTTAGCGAACTCTCGGTCCTTGTACAGGACGATTTATGCGAGAGGACCGCGACGATGGAGTCACGAACACGGAGGACTCGGTTGCGTAGCGTTGTAGGGATATGTTTGTTCCTCGCGCTGACTAGCATTATTTATCTCGGGTATTTCTGCCCGGATCATGTGTGCGCACTGACAAATCGTGAGATCAAGGAATCCGTAAGACTATCCGAGAGTCTGTCCGCTGGCCCTGGCTCCGGTTTGTCTTCCGTCTCCATCGAATTCGACAAAAATGGCCTGCTCTCGGTGCATCCTGCTTTTAGATTGCAAAGCATCCAAGGAAGCCTTGGTTACGACGACGTGTTTACCAATGAAACCTTCCAGTTTGATATCAATGCACACGATGTCATTGTTTTTCTACATATTCAGAAGACTGGTAAGTAACAGCTACATTCCTTAACGGATAGAGACGAACAAATTTATTATTTAAACAAAAGACTTTTACGCAACCAGTAAAAGATTCGAATAGCTCGTCAATTATTTTATAGAAATGTATTCTTTCTCAGATGACCGTAGACGTGTCTAAATAACCGTTGAGTAAACAACGCGATGTTAGTCTCTTGCATAACGTTTTTCTTTATTATTTGTTATTTCACCCTTTCGTAACGGGACTTTTTCGTGAATCAATTTTGCTACGTCGTGTTGCGTCAATGATTAGATGTTTGTAGTCAAGTTATCTCAAACTAACGTATGCAGAAATGTAAAAAAATATACACGCTGAAGTATTCAAATTTTGATAAAAATATCCGATCCGAGTTGTTTACGAATGCAATATTTTTACGATCGGCAATATTGGGTGATTATAGTCACTGTTTGTAAGGAAAGAGTTAAAATGAATTATATCTTTTCTTTCCATAAAATTTTTCTATCAGTTTCTTATTTTATATTTTTTATTTTAAACTTGCCTTTTCCACTGTACTGCTTAAGGTATCATTTAAAGTGTTTATAAAACGCTAAAATGTTTTGCAATAGTGTAAACTTCATAGAATAGTATTTTTATTGATATTTGACCCGTACATTGCTGTTGTAATTTATGAAATAGGTCAATATTGAGATATGTAGGCTAAAGACTCAGCAAAAATCTATACTTTTATTTTATTTGGAATATTTAGTAGATTTATTTGGATAAATGCCAGTCAATGCTATAGCTCAATAAAAAACAATATAACAGGCTTTCTGACCATTGTACAACTGAATCTTTGCATTATTCATCAGGCACTGTGAGACCTGTAGACCCTATGTTAGGAGGACAAAGAACAATTCAGGGATGTTGTCTTGTTTAATATGCTATGCATGCATGTGCCTGTTTCCTTCTGATTTTCTATGTACAAGCTTCTTATAATCTTTTCTTCATCAAGATGCATATGAATAGAAGACAGAACTTGTAAAAAACTTGTCTAAGGCATTAGTTCCACACTAGTGATTGTCTGGAATTTGCATACAAATTACTGACATCTAGAAAACGTGATATTAATAAAAACTTTGTAGTAAAAAATTCTTGTGTAAAAGGTTTTTCATATCATGCATAGCACACGTGTTTTTATGTTTTCAGGGGGAACTTTGTTCGGAAAGCATTTAGTCAGAGATCTGGACTTGCAGAGACCATGTTCTTGTCAAAGAAGACGCAAACGTTGCTTTTGTTTCCGTCCAAATCGTAATGAAAATTGGCTCTTTTCACGGTATTCCACTGGCTGGAAATGTGGTTTGCACGCAGATTGGACAGAATTGACCAGCTGTGTAGATACTGAATTAAATAAAATTGAAGGGGAGGGAATAAAACGTAGATACTTTTATATAACTATTATAAGAGACCCTGTCGCAAGATATCTGTCCGAGTTCAGACATGTGCAAAGGGGTGCAACTTGGAGAGGTGCACGTCATTGGTGTGGAGGAAGCCAGGCAAACATACCGCAATGTTACCCTGGATCTAGTTGGCAAGGAGTCTCCCTAGAACAGGTAACATTATTTACCAACTCTTAACATCGTTTAGTAATTTAAAAATATTATTGTAATTTAGTATGTTCATAAACTCAGAACTGATTCTTTTTTCGTGAGTACAGTATTATGTAAACTATCTAAAATGCTTCCATATTTAGAAACACATTAAGATAAGCATTTTCCCTTATCTCAAGACTCCTTTTCTCCTACTCCATATATAGATGCAACTATTCATCAAAACAACAGTTGCTTCGTTGAAACAGAAATCTTGATTTTGAAAAGAGTTACTAAAGTTGTACTATAAATTTTGTATATTTGAAAATAGTAACATATTTTTTATAATAGTATATAAATATAAATCATTTTGACAAATTATGTTGTTTATGTAGTTTATGGCGTGTCCATATAATTTGGCAAGCAACCGCCAGACCAGAATGTTGGCTGATCTATCAATTGTTGGTTGTTACAATTCTTCACTCAGCAGCTTGGAGAGAGATCGGCTCATGTTGGCTAGTGCTAAACACAATTTGCAATTCATGCCTTTCTTCATGTTGACTGAATACCAAAAAGTAAGAACTAATTTTTTTTTGCTAATGTTTTGAACTAACATGTTCGCACGTCATTCCATTGCCTTTTATTAATGCAATGATTTTTCATTGTTTTTTAAAAAATTTCCATTCCATTTGTTATGAGTATTCTTTCATATTTTTTCTACATTTTACATTCTTCACGCACTCAACCTTATTTTTAAACACGCTTACGCCGGCTGTATAAACATGGTTTACAATACACTAGAAAATCATCTGTTAGCAAGTAGCTCTTGGTGTAAATATTTGTCTTACCCACCATACGCGGGCGATGAGTATCCTGTAAACATCCCGCTTCTTTGAACGTTCAAGTAACACATAAGCTACTTTGATATTATGTTATTTTATCATCACTAAACATTCTAATTTGATTAATACCAAATCTGTAATCTACAACGATGATTGTAAAATACAAACTAAAATACAAACATGGCGTCAAGCACCGAACAACTCGGTAACTTTCCAACTCGGACCAAACTTGTTGCATGTTGTTGTTTTTAAACTTCGTTAATCATTAATACTAAATAATATTAATATTTCTCCGATTTCGAATGATATAGTTTATTCCTCCTACAAAGATGTATTTTTAATATTAAAAATTAAAATCTTTTTACTGCACCTCATAAAATTTTATTAATGCTGTCAAAGGATTAAATTAATGGTTCTTATTTTTTTCTTTTTAATTCATTGATTTAATGTTTCTTATATTTTATGAAACACGTATCCATAAGAAATTGTTTCTGAGTGGGCATGACCTTGTCTTGTTGTATAGTACAGAAAAAAATATTGTATTCGAAATTATTATTACTAGTGAACTTTTTGCACATAGTGAATATATTATGCTATTCTATAATGACGTCAATTTCATTATATGAATTTGATTGTTCAATATTGACTAGGTGGGACAGTATTCTTTTGAAGAGACATTCGGAATGAGATTTGCTGTTGCGTTTGAACAACACAATGCAACATTGAGCGCTGCTACCATGGCAACCCTCACTCCAGAGCAATTAGATGCTGTGCGTAGGCTTAACAGACTGGATCTAGAACTTTATGATTTTGCGAAGAATCTAGCATTTCAAAGATTCAAAAGGCTTAGAGATCGCGATCCATATTTTGTACAACGATTTCAACATCTTGGTGAGCTACCTTCTAGACAGAGCGCAACAGAATTCAATTGGGATTCTGTCATCGAAGATACTACAGATATTGAATGATATGTAAGTATGTCAAAAATAAATATTATCGATGCTTTGCATTCATAGCTAAGCGAATAAGGTTGCTCTGAATCTGAGCATCTCAGGGAATCATCCTTGAAAGAAAATGTTGTATATAGGATTATTGTGTGCAGACGACTGCATGTAACTTACCAAAAGTCTTATAGAAATTAACTTGGATAAGACCAAAGAAAGCTCAGAGGATCTTGCTGTAATCCTCTTTGAATAGCTATATATGAAAAGTATATATGTGAAGGAATGACACAAATTTTTCATGATTTTTATAATGTTCGTAAATTTTCTATACGAAGTTCTTCCATTTGATGCAACTTTGCTTATAATACTACATTTAAGCTCCAAGTTTATTTGTATTTTTATTTGTTATGCAACAATACTTTATAGTCACATCCTTCTTTATATGTCTCGAAAAAAAGAACAATTCAAAGAGCAAGTATTGTCTTTCAAGTACTTATTTCATTATTTGAAAAATGCACGATTTCATTCGCTATAACATTATTTCAGACGTGATATATTTCTATACTTTTAGAACTGAGATTATGAATGTGCATTATAAATGAAAGTTAAATTAAAAATAGATAAATTTATTTTTTTAATGAATAAAACAAATTGGAGTTTTTTATTTTTATTGTATTATATGTCTAGTAAATGTATTAGAGATAAAGAGAAAACCTTATTTAGAAACAAATTTAAATTACAACAATATATCAAGATATTGTGTATTAAGTTAAAAATTCTCAATTAGTTTTCGTATCAATTTTTTAAATTTCTGAATTGCTAAGAAATGATAATCAGTAAGAAATTAATTTTCCGTTGCCTTTTAAATTTTAAATAATACTGAGAAACCTTGTCGATTCTATGAATGTCAATGTGGTTGAGAACCCCTGAACGATCACAGTTCTGTATTCCTAACTGGCACATTACGGAGATAATAAACTTAAAACGATGCGCGGCATGTATAAAAATTTCTATTTATAGCAATTTTCAATGGAAGGATAAATGTTACAAATTAATTTTGTAAATATATCTAAAAGTATATATATTTTTTAATAGAATTATTTGCAGTGTTATTTAAACAAAGTGGTATTAGGTTTAATAAAAGCGATCTGTACAGTCTAAATAATAAACGGTTCATGTGAATGTTCGAATGAATGGTCATGCCTTGGATAAATATGTCCAAGATTAGATGCTAATTACTTAACAATGTAACTGTTTGTGGTCATCCTACTTAAGTCCATACATGTGTACATTAAAATTATCGAATCTTCAGTAATTCTTTCATACAGAGGTATTAGGACAATTTTTGTAATTTTCATTTTAAAATTAATGAACCTACAATCGCTACATTACATGAAAAGAGAATACATTAAGTTAATTAAAAACATTGTATAATTGTTTAATGCATTAGACTAGCATGTGCAATAAGACTTTATAGGTTACCATTATAAATATTTCATATCATCCAGTCATGAGATAAATGTAATATATCCTATATATGCTATATATCTAACTAGTTAGTATTAAATTATCGCAAGACAGAATTGCAAATGCTCTCTTTAATATTCTATTGGTCTTTTATATGATTATCATGTTCATATTTTAATTTGTATTACAAATGCGTGCCATGAATCATATAGAAGAGATTTATCTTTTTTTTTACATTTGCCATAACAAACTATTTGTGTTAGTACGAAACGAAAATATATATATATATATGTTTTTTAGCTGAGAGTTCATAAACTACAGCTTATCATGGCCTATGTTAAACAACTTGGTTGTAGATTTTGCAAAGTTAATGCCAGGTGTCAACACACTTTGTTTTCAATATGAATAGTATGGTTTGTTTAAGATGTGGAAGGATGTAAGCAAAAATTAACTTAAAACCGCTATCGTGTACAGATCAACAAGTTGTGAACAATCTACTTGTTAGCGTATGCATAACATTAGGCATGTAAAATTAGCGATAATGATCATTTAAAAATAATGTTAAGGACCAAAGATTTAATAAGTGTTAACAAAGGTGCAGAGAGCTTGTCACAAGCAATTGTAAAAAAAACCTTTTATATGTTCTTAAATAAAGCGATTGTTATAATTGCAATTTAAATGGAAAAGTGTGTTACGCATGTTTCCATAAAACATATAGGTACAATAATTACAATAATTAGGAGTATCCACTTGGACCGAACGCGAATAATTTTCGGGGAAATTAATGCACTGATGCATACTTTTAATAATATAATGCTATTTTCGCGTATCTATCTCTACGATGCATCGACATTCTCGTAATTATTCAGAAATAATGGAACTAAATCACACAGGGTGTGCAGTATTTTGAAATACATAGATGCAACACAGTTAGAAATATCATCTACTATTTTAACAACGTCTTAGGTTTTAATAACTGCTATGTTTCTCTGCCATTTTCTTATTCTGTGTGTTGGTGTGTTTAGTGGGTTATGTATGTCAGAGGATGCTTGTACCATTGTAAACAATGGTACAATTTATTAGAGCGTTTGTGTTATCAACATTGTAAAAATGTGCACATACTCATTGGGTTAGGGTGAATGAGTGATTAGCTTAAATGTGTACAATATTAAGCTCATAGCACAGGATTAAGTTATATTAAACAAAAAGCCATGACAGTAGCCTAATAAAGCAATATATAGGCCTAAGCCATTGGTACCTTATGTAAACCAGTGTACATACCATACCATTAATTCTTTAAGGAACAATAAATTGTTGTGTATACAATATTATATACAATCTTATACAGACATATATAAATACATAAAAAATATATATTATATATATAAAAAAATATTATATGTAAGTTGTACACACATATTTAAGATTATGTTATTTGATTATTAAATAATTATACAAAGAAAAGTATTCAGTTATTTTTATAAATATAAATTTCAAGGAAGCACCGACTCTAGTTAGTCAGAGAATTTCTTTACATTACATTTTTAGCCTTAATCTTAATTATTGTGAATAATATCCTGAAGGTATTATTTGAAAAAAAAAATAAGATATAAATTAAGATGTTTATTTTGCAATTACTAATTAAATATATTTATACATTATTATTAAAAGAATTTATTCTTCATAGAATCTTAAGACTTTCTGTTAAGATTAGAATAGTTTCCCCACTTTGTTCTCTGCTGTTTCATTATTGTAGGATGGACATATAACTTTTTGATGTTTTCAATCAATGAAGGGATTTAACATTGTGATGGTAGTTCATTTCGCTAAAGCAATGATTGCTCTAACATAATTTTTTCGAAACCTGCAGGCGATTGATGGAAAAAGTTGTCCACAATTAAATCTAAAATGGCCCCATCGTCCACTGCAAAGAAAGATTATCCTTATGTATCGAAGTATCCTTGAACCAGAAATTATCTAATTTATGATATGTTACCATAAAGTACTGGATACACAGTTCCTTTTATCCCTATTATCGGAGTTTCCGTAGACTTTCCATTGATATAGAAATTAAGTTCTATATGGTCATAAGATACACCCTGATGATTAAAAAGTTATTAATAAATGAAGTTATCCTTATTCGAATTTTTTACTTACTATAATGTCTCCTTCTTGAACTAGTGTCTGAATTTTATGTACTTCTTGTTGATTATGCCTGATAATGCCATCAGAATTAAGAGCCCAACTTTCTGCATCGTTTCCTCCAGAGGCAATATTAAGATCCGTTGATTTTGTAGCCAGTCCAACTGCCCATATACCACTTTGCTGTATTTTAACTTCAAAATAGCTTTTACTTTGAACAAGGGGAGCATTTGTTAAGGCACCACCACAACCGCACACTCTTAGACCATCTTTTACTATTACAACTTCATGTCCTGTATGAGTTTCATAAAATGTTTATTTACACAGGTTAGAGATAAAAAAAGATTGCGTTATCAAACGATTCGTTAGAACTGAATGCGGAAGTGACACAGTATTTGCATAAACAGATATTTTATGCAAATTTGACGATGTCTATAAAATTACTATTTCGAAACACTGTGAAATGTTAGTTCGACCATTAAATATTAAAATTACCCATGTGAGATGTATCTAAAGCTATAGGATTCGGATGTTCCTTTGATGTTTGGGCCTCGGCAAAACCCAGACCGTCAAAACAATTTCTTAGACAGCAAAACATCATTCTTGTTCGGTTTCCTTTAGTTCTTCGAAATAAGCTGATGCGACATCATGTCAGCTCCAGGAGAAAAATGTCTTTTTTTCTCCTGTGGAAAAGAAACTGCAAACGTTTCTCAATATTTACTTCTATTGTAGGAAACTTTAGTCACTATACAACTTCTAAATACGTATGAAAACGTATGATAACGGCTTGATGCTACGCACATTTCAACACTGATACAAATTCTAATGTGTGAGTACACTATGTATTTATCAGAGAAAATGGCTTCCTCACAAATCTGGAGAATCAATATTAAAAACTTAATTATTTTAATCACTTGTAGTACGTTTTTCAACAGACTTAATATTGAAATTAAGTATTTTTAGATTCATCTACGCAATCTACACGAACGACAATGTTTATTTTAATAAATATGAATGGATTTAAGGTTATGTTTCATCGATAAAGTTTGAGGTTATTAAAGATTGATAGGCGCCAATAAAAATATACAAAAATAAAGAAGTGGCACATGCAAAATTGTGAACATAAAACGGAAATCGCAAAATATGTGTCAGATAAAAAGTAAAAACATTTTATTTAGAACCAAAATGGTGTTTATTTGCTTATTTTATACAAGAAATATTTATATCCGACTGGGATACAGCATCTGTAAAAAAATGATTACGTTTAGTTATTGTATGATTCGTCCTTGTACATTTGATTAAACTTGTTTGACAACTTACAATCCTGATACGGTGACCCATAGCTTTAGCTGGCAGATTTCTCTTAAATTTAGCTCGTACCGAACCACTGGTACCATGAGGTCGAGTTACCTTGCCCCAAATAGCCCTAACTTTTGTTTTCCTGCCTTTCTTGCCAGGAACAGGTGTCTTATTCTTTGCCTACAATAGAAAAACAATTGTTATTAATTAGCTATCAATTACAGTATCTATTTAAAAAATGTGAAAATAGAAACATAAGAAATTACCTTATATACATAAACACATCGTTTTCCTACATAATAATCTGAGTCACGTATGCTTTTTGCTCCGTCAACTTTGAGTAGTGCAGTATGTTCATGTTGATTACGAAGACCTCGCTTGTAGCCTGTGAAAATGGCTTTAGCATAAAGACGACCATGCCTTTTAAACGGCCTCTTCTTCAACGGAGGAGGTTCCACTGGATTTTCCTTCGTCTTCTTCGTCGCTTTTGTTTTAGCCTTTGGTTCAGCAGGTGTGTCTGCCATTTCTGAAGAAAAAAAGAGAAATAAATTAGTCTTTAGTTACACACCTTCTTATGTACGGATTTTGGACGGTCTAAAGGCACAGCAATTAGAATATTATGGATAATGTTATTGAACTAATTGAAGAGTTGACAAAATTCTTTGGTTATGTCAAAGTGATCGAATTGTAAGAGAAAACAAAACAAAGTACCACATTGACATAAAAACTGGATCGACTATTGTTCAGTATCTTTTGTTAATTTACGCAGAAAGTAAAAAGTTGTCGTATCAGAAATTTTTGATAGAATACACGTTCTTGTTGTTATGCTGTGAAAGCCGTGTAAAACACAGGCTCCCGTAATCCATTCGGATCAATGAAAGAAACGGGAAATTCGGTATTGAAAATATTTACGTGATATCACGGAACAATTATCGATACCCTAAAACTATTATTATTATGTTGGTTCAATTAATTTAACATATTTTAAACAATAAATGTGAGACTCTGACACCGTAAGACGTACCGGATGTGTATCGCGAACTAAAAGAAACAGGAAACCTTAGCCCCCTTGCGGTGAAGATATCAAATATTCTATGCGATAAGGTGGAGAATGATCTTATCGATCGTGTATTCTATAAAAATGTTGTGAACGTCCACTACAGATACCGTCGGTTATTCCATTTATAATTATTTATTTATAAATTTATTTATAACACCACAGACGAGGCATAGAAGTAGACCAATCACCTAATGTATTTATTTTCTCATATCCGCGGGGCTCTAGCATAGACGAGGTATAGCAGTAGACCAATCACCATATGGGTGATTATCATATGGCTCTACGCTGCCGAACGATAAACGTTGCAACTAGATCCACGAGCAGTTTCGACCATATACCTATAATAAATGGAGGGACTTCCGATCAGAGGAATGACAACTAAAACCTAACACCAGCTCACGAGAGCCAAGCGAATAACCCTGCACACGAGTGCGGCCTAACCAACAAGAATTCAACAAAAGTAGAAGTCAGAACTTCAAACTACTAACTAAAATGGGAACGCAACGACCTAAAGGCGCTTCGGGAAGCCGCGGGTTCGCCAATAACCGTACCCACCCACGGGCCCCACCCGTGAGTGAGCCCCTGAGTGAACCCCGTGAATACCAATTTTATGTAAGAAATATTAATTATACAAACAGGAACTTTTGAAAAGTTCCGAAACAAATTTCCATGAGGAGTTCACAAAAAAAAAAAAGGAATTGTCGATGTTCATTGAACGAAAAGGTATTCCGAAACAAAAACTGTGTTTCGATTAATAATTGAAAGGAGCTTAACAAGAAGGTGAAGGTGGGCCCAGTGTAAACAAGGAAAGCATTGAAGGCCCCTTGGCC
>CM052120.1:696282-712548 GCA_028454245.1 Halictus quadricinctus
TTCATCTACTCTTAGTTTGTTGTCGGTTAGGCCGTACTTGTGTACGGCCTAACCGACAACAAACTAAGAGTAGATGAAGTCAGAACTTCAATCTACTGAGGTGGCGCTTCGGGTCGCCCCGGGTTCGCCAATACCCGTACTCACCCCCAGCAGTGAGTCCCTGAGGGACCTCCGTTCGGAGGAATACCAATTTTAAACCAGATATATAAATTTTAGAATAGCAACTTTTGAAAATTCAGGAGTAAGTTTGTATTGGAAAGATGAACAATTCCAATCAAAAATAAATCTAACGAAATTGGAACGCAACGACCTACAAGCTCGGGACGCCCCGGGTTCGCTAATACCAGTACTCCGATCGGAGGAATATCAATTTTATGTTAAAAATATAATATAATATAATTTCAGAATACCAATTTTATGTCATAAATATAATATAATATAATTTCAAGAAGAGAAACTTGTGAAAAATTCCGACACAAATTCGAATTAAAAATACAGAAATAATAATTGTCGGCGTTCGTTGAATGAACACGTATTCCAAAACAGAAAATGTATATTTGTATTGTTACTTACAAAGAGCTGTTGAAAGTTGACCAAGGTGAGCGGAGACGGCTTCCAAGAACTCCTGGCCGACCCCGAGCTTGACCAAGGTGGACCAAGGTAGGCCAGTGATGTCCACTGCAGGTCTAGAGAATCCCTGGTCAACTGGAAGGTAGGCGGGAGTAGGCCAGGGCAGCTCTAGAGAACCTTTGGTCAACTCCAAGGTCCTTCTTCGTCCTTCTGGTCCCGGAGCACTTCCTCTCCCTCTGGAGTGTTCACCACGACTAACTGACTGAGCGCGGACGCCGAGATCGGGTGCGCGGTTCGTTGTGCGCAACTCTCCCACCCCAATTAATTTCGGTAGATCTCGATCGCCGAGGTAGTAATTATCGATAAATTTGTTATTTCTGGCTGCTTAATGTTTATAACAATTTCTTTTGCTAATGATATCAACAAGCACTCCCTTGACCATCTTGCCATCTAATTATTTAGTAAAAATAAATTATAGAACTCGAGATACAGACTAACTTTTAAGCCATGGATATTCGCACGCAATAATTTATCGAACACAATTAACTGGTAAATTGATTATTTCCTGCTGGTTAATGTTTATAACAATTCTTTTTGCCAACTACGTCGATAAGCACTCCCTTGACCATCTTGCCATCTAATTTGTTAGCAAAAATAATTAATAGAACTCAAGATACACAATAACTTTTAAGCCATGAATATTCGCATTCATTAATTTATCGAACACAATTCACTGGTAAATTGATTATTTCCAGCTGGTTAATGTTTATAACAATTCTTTTTGCCAACTACGTCGATAAACACTCCCTTGACCATCTTGCCATCTAATTTGTTAGCAAAAATAATTAATAGAACTCAAGATACACAATAACTTTTGAACCATGAATATTCGCACACATTAAATTATCGAACACAATAGACTGATAAATTTAATATTTCTGGCTGTGTAATGTTTACAACAACTTCTTTTTCCAATGATGTCAACAAGCACTCCTTCGACCATGTTGCCACCTAATTTTTTAGTAAAGGTAGGTAATAGAATTCAAGGTACAGAATAACTTGTAAACCATGAACATTTGCACGGTATTTCATTTGGTGAGACACGAAACAGCATAAGATGAGATGACTGAACTGGCGTATTCCTACATCTCGTCTGTGATATTAGTTCCACAATATTAGTTTCGACCGATACGGTAGGATATGACACAAAAATGGTAAGGGGGCTCTAGAACTCCGCGGACGTGACACAAAAAAATACATTGGGTGATTGGTCTACTCTTGTACCTCGTCTGTGGCTCTAGAGCCCCGTTACCATTTCTGTGTCACATCCTGCCGTATCGACCGGAACTAATATTGTGGAACTAATATCACAGACGAGATGTAGGACCAGTCGTACAGACCACAGACTTAAAATCAATACAGACATTGTATCTTATGGGCTTTTCTGTCTAGGGCTCGGGGGATCCCCGGGAGTCCCCGTACCATTACGGTGTCGATATCAATGCCAGAATTTAATTTTTCTGCGGATGCTTATAATTTGGAGGCTACAGCTGTATATGTCGCGTGGAAATAGTATTTATGTAGGATGTATTACAAAAATACGAAATATAGTCAAATTAATTTTGGTTTATTACTCGTGTAAAATACATTGTTACGGTTTACTACTCATGAAAATATATTTCAATAGTTTTACATACTTTAAACCTCTACATTATTTGCAATTATTGAATTCGTACAGTAATCTATAGTATTTAAGAGTTAAGTTGGTAAAATTATTAAAAAAGAGTAGAATTTTCTATTTGGCTACAAGTTTCTTGCAATTGATGCAGCAAATGTTTATTTTATATAAAGATTCATTGACTGCGTAAGTGTAATTCAGTAGGACAGTTATTTTATTTGCGAATGAAAGGTAAAGATGACGGAGAGAGATTTCCAGGAAGAATATTTAACACGTACAATTAATATCTCCATGTATTTTGTTATATATTTACAATTTTATAACAGAAACGTTAAACGTAACAGGCAGTCTCGCACTCGGCTGAAAAATGGGCGTAAGGTATCTTTCCAGTGGAGCGCGAGGCAGCGAAAAGTCACATAAATATAATAATATTCGTCATAATAAATTCATTACAATCCATAATATGTATATGTAATATACGTTATTTAAATTTTTGTTAAACATCCGCTCAACCGGTTCAGTTGTATTTTTGCTTATCAACTTCATCCTGTTTACCGACTGTTCATTCCCCTTAATTACGTCTATTATTACTCGCATTTCTCTTTTTAGTCTTTAATTGTATTCGGATTGTCCGTACTTCATGATATTTATTTATGTAACCCTCCCTCGTGAAATTCAGCGTCTTACCGCGTGAGTCTTTCTTTTTGAAAAAAAAACGAAGAAGAAGAAGAAGGAAAAGATTTCACTCCTTGTCCTTGACTTGTTCGTGTCAATGCCGGAAACGATCGATCGGTTATCGATCGCTGTAGTCTCGACGGGAATACACAGAACGAGTTTCTTTTAGTTTTCCGTTTTCCGTCCCTTAATGTATGTACAAAAACAGTAATTTCTCTGATTCTTTTTCCGTGGGTTTCTTCGCTAATACACGGTGCCCTTTTTCCCCCTTTAAGCTCTGTTCTCACGATTCTGTCACGTTCGATCATGAGAACTTTCCTTAACGCATTCACTGCTGTTGACTTAGAGCGCTGCTTCCCCGTTTGATTTCTTCTTTTACGGCTTTATCCAGTTTTGTTTCAAGTTACACACACACATACACACACACACACACACACACACACACACACACATATTCACACACACACGCGCTCGCGCGCATACATTATCCGCAAGACTAAATGAAATGATTTTAAATAGAATTTTGATCGTGACGCCTTTTGATTACGTTTGCAATGACTTTTTGATCTCGAACCGTTCCACACAGCAGTGAAAGCGCTAAACTTCGTTCACCGAAGAAAATCCTTTGAAGCGTATTCTGTTTTCAAGTATGCTAAACATCTCTACAGAATTGTGAACACTCGATTAAGTAATAACAGAGAGGAAATGAGAGTGCTCACGCTCGGGGTTTTAGTGTCCCCACTTATCTGCATCATCTTTTTAGTCTGGAACAGAACCTGCATCAACTTTTTGTCTGGACCAGAACCTGCATCATCTTTTTAGTCTGTATTAGAACCTGCATCATCTTTTAGGCTGGATCAGAGCCTACATAGAAGACCCTTTTTTAACATAGAAGTAGCATCCACTCTGGCATTATTTGGAATCCGCTGCTAATGATGCAGGTTCTGGTCCAGGCTAAAAAGATGATGCAGGTGCTGGTCCAGGCTAAAAATTAGACTAGGGGACAGCACTATACCGGGGACACTAAAATCCCGGGCGTGAGCACTCTCATTTCCTCTCTGGTAATAATAAGTTGATTCTTAAGAAGAATTCGGGTGATTAACCTCTCCTGACAGTCTAAGTAATCTTTGCAACAGAAATTCCCTATGTCGAACAGTATAACTCAGGGACCTTTTGTGTTGATACGATGCTCCAAAGGATCGAATAAAACCGTGGGACAGCGTCTCTCATTCGAATCGATTGGAGTTACATTCCTGCACTGCTCTTTTCGTGAATTTTACGAGTTCCCTGGCAGTGTGTTACGCATAATAACGGATTTACGGTAGTCTTTATGTTACACCTATATGTATACGTATATTTTTACAAAAAGTCACGTGCACACTTTTGAATCCGATACTAGATGACGGGTCTCGTCTCTCATCGACACTTTCACATCGCCGAAGAGCAGCGTTGGACTCTTACGATCCTTGATTACGCGGTGTACAATCATTTTCTCTCGCACACACACGCGCACACATACATTAAACAGTTTCGAACGCAGTCCATACCGGAACATTCCCAAATCAATATTGAACAATATCAAAAAATTCGAATCGCTTTCTTAATATAGGTTGACTCACAATAACGATCTAATGACAGTACGATTCGTTACACTAGCGATTCTTCGCTTATGTTCTAGTGTATTCTGATGAATATTTCGACGTAATTTAAATTGTAATTGGTCATTGGTTTTTACAAATCATATCGCGCTGATCGTTTTATAATTCAATCGGTTTTCATCGAGATGCACAGGATTGTAATGGCCGAATTCGAATCGTTGTATCCTGGTTGAATATTCTGGTAATTCCAGTGCCACCAACTGTGGTAAAAAGACGGTGATACATGCAGTCATATCAATAAATATGTTACACACTAAAAATCATACAATTTCAGTGGCAATACAGGCTGAAAAACCGTAAGAATAAATTATGTTGCTCGTCGACGATCGAATTTTTCGATTGGTCAGAGATATCACTTTCGCTATTCCCTATTCTTGATTTGACCGTTTGACTTAGAGGACAATGGATCCAAAAAGTATTCAAACAATGTAGAAAGTACGTTATCCACGGCACAAAATGCTATTAAAAATGTACCAGGCCCTATTAAACCTATATTTGTCATTAATCTTTTTACAGATCGCGATAGTATTAGAAACTGCAAACGTGATTCCTGCATGATTCACGTCTGCATGATTACTAAGATGGTCAGCAGCATTACACGCACAAAGTCCCATGGATATTGAAACAAAGATTACTGCAGAAAAAGTAATTAAACACTACATTTCCAATTCCGTATTTAGGGGAATTCCGTTTATGTGGATGTAATGAAACTTTTAGGGAATTCTTTTGAAGTGTACAATAACAGTTTATTCGTAATTTATAGATCAATTTACGTTTGTCCATCTAGGTGGAAAATCGGTTGGTTTAGAAACATTGTTCGTGGACGGTCTATTGTTACCAGTTAAAATAATTACAATTTAGTAGCACACTATCAACATTTAGTTTTCCTACTTTCCTGTTCAGATCGTCGACGGGCAACCCTCGGATCCATGATCTATCGTGCCACACCGCGCAACATTCCACAGTCAACCGGAGGAAAGAAAGGGGAAGAACGGACGACTAAACGGTACGCGACACGAGTACAGATCCTCTTAGAAAGTAGCAAACGTGTTTTTTTTCTCATCTTTGGCGTTTCTTACGGTATAAATTTCACTTTATGTACAAGGAACATCTAACATCGTAGTGGATAGCGTTTTTTTTTATACACGGGTCTGCAAGACCGATTCGTCAGTTATCTTGAGCGTGTCTCTTTCTCTCTCTCCCTCTCTCTCTCACTCTCTCCCTCTCTTTCTCTCCCACGTAACACCTAAAATTCATTATTATCGACTAGCTAGCTGAATGTACTGCGTTTGATTTCTGGTATCGTAAGAATTTTGTGTTTCTTTTGATTGAAGTTCAACCGACGATCGTGTATGAAAGAATCTTTGCGCCGTCGCGGCACCGTTCAATAAACCGGGAATATTCCCGTAATCGTCGATGATATATCCCGGATCGATCTGTCATAGATCCCGCGGTATCCGCCGACGCATCCCCTCTCGAATATCCTAAACTTCTCGCGAAATGTTCGTCGGACATCCGGATCCTCTCAAGGACGCGCATGATCGATAATGATCGAACGGGAACCCCCGGAGTCGAATTGGTCGCTCTGAAAAGTCTGTTCCTCTTTCGATCTCTCGTCCCACGATGACGCCTCATCGACGGATACCACTTGTTCCATCTTCTGCCTCATTCTGCTTCTTCCACCCCCGATAATGAAACACTATGAAACCCCCCTCCGTCAGTCGCTGGCTCGTCGTCACCTGATGGTAGGCTCGAGGGCGACGCAACGAATCCGCGCCAGCCGTCAGTCCTGCTCGCCGTGGTCTCGGGATCTCGCCAGGTAGTCTCGATCCTCGAAGACGTCCTCGCCTCCCCTTCCGTCTTGGACCGATCGAGAATCCTCCGGTTCGATCTCGTACGGCACACGGCCGAGACACTTACAGCAATGTCGATGCCGTCAGAACGTCCGGGACGACTGGCTTCGGAGGGGGGTCCAAGCATCACACTCGCATCTCACTCATTGTTGCCTGGGACACGCGACTCGACACGGTGGCGCTTTGCAGCAGGGGCTGGTTTTCGGGAGGACTTTTTGCTCGAGGGGGTGGTGGAGCTCTTGGTACTGTCAGGTGTATGGACCCGTTTGGTGGACCCTGAAAAATCAGAAACCGTTAGCTGACAGACCTTCGATCCAACGCAAACTTACTTTTCTGAAGGTCCCTTAGTCCCTAGGTTTGCCCTTTTGCAAATCAAATTCACCCTCTCAACAAACGAGACGAAACGACACTGCATTCACTTTTGGGTGATCTACAAGACGAATTTGATTTGCAGAAGGGATAAAAAACCGATTGCAATTTTGTCAAAACTGTTTTGCCTAGTACACACACCCCGCCAGTAGCTATCCGAAGTGATCCATTGGTAACTTCCTCCGGAAGAAGACATTTTGAAACGCGGCGAAAGGAAAGCGTTGTTCGCTGGCGATTCGATCGTCTACGATCAAACAATAAACCTTTCATTTCTCTTGTCACTTTATCTCGTAAAAACTTTCCGCGGCACCGCGGCACGGTGAAATCGAATAGCTACTCGAGAGTGTACTCGATGTTATGCCCGCGCGGTTATCGCGCTCGAACTCCCGACAAGTTTCCATCGACGAGAACGATTGTCAACAAGTTTTCACGCGGCGGAAAAACTTTGCATATTTTTCACGATCACCGTACGCCCGCTGTCGAGATTCATGACAATAATGAGATTGTCCCGCGAACTTTCGACCGTTCGAACGACGCGAAACGAAATCAAGTTCTCCATTGACTTCCGACAGGAAACCATACTGGTATTATTCAATGACGAAGAATCCTTAGGGAATTGGGATCTTAACAGTTTTATGCATTTATGAGAAAAATGAGTAGGTGAAAAGTTTAGAAAACTACGAGTATCGATCATTTCCACAAGATTAAAACTATTACTGAAAAATAGAAATTTATATTCAACTCCTGCAATTGATTCTCAGACTTTTTATTTTGCACAGAGATCGGCAGTCTAGTCGTCACTAGGGTCAATCGTCAATAGACTCGTCAGGGTGAATTTGTTTTGCAAAAAGGTGCGTTTTGTTAGTTTGAAGTGCGGAACGCATTTCTCTGAAAGATAAATGGTAACGCGAAAAAAAGTGTTCCGGGATAAAAATGAATAGAGTTGAATGGTGCGAATCGGTTGGAATGAGAACCACTGTATCCACGCGCGCGCAGGTGTTCCGGGAGGCTTCTTCGGGGTTCGATTGTCGCGACGAAAGCTCAATTATAAGAGAGCGACACACACGCGCACGGACCCCTCGGCATCTCAGCGATTTAGAGCGTTGTTTAATATTTCCCATAACATTTAACAGGGGAGATCTGGTTCGAGTTGCCACGGGCACCGATGCAGATATTAAGCCATTAAACGAGTTTAACGAGCAGAAACCAGTTCCGGCTGCTAGCAATTTGTTAAGCTCGATCAAGGCATCCCGCAGCACTTCGCCCCGGACACTTTTTATTCGACGGAACGACGAGATCGTAAAAAAAAAAAGGAAAAAAGGAATGGTAATACTACGCCACCCCCCACCCCGTGACTCTTACTGTCCATAAACGGGGGAGTTTATTTCCGATGGCGCGGGAAACAGGGCCGAGAATTTTACCGTTGCCTGCCCGTTGATTTATAAAAGTTCTGTTAACGACCGAAAGGCCTCCCGGAACTTTAATTCATAATCCTATTAAGAAACTTTCGAAAGTTCTAAGCCGGGACTAGCCGGGCGAAATTTACACTGCGAAGCGTCTGACATTCTTCGCCGGTCATTATTCTACCTACGGACAGTATCGTCCTTTTATCTCGTTACTAAATTTCCGCGGGCCACGGGTTCGAGACGAACGTGAACTTCATTAAGCGAAACTTTAATGACCGCCCCCCCCCTTCCCCCCGTTAACTTCGTGCCGCGACGCCGACGCCGACGCCGACGCCGGGGCGCTGGATTTCGACTTTCATTTTTACCGGAGATTTCAATTTCGCTGGGGAAACTCATCGCACCATCTTACTCACCCCCTACCCCCTCCCTTGCTCTTCTTAAACGCGATGAAGATCTTATGAGAATTAACTTCCGCGAACGAACGGGCCGGGCCGGGCCGGGCCGGGACGGGTATTTCCCTTCAAACTGATTCGTTTACTTTAACCGGAAGTCGTTCCGAGCGCGATACCGTGCTGTTAGCGCTCTGGCGATCGATTCGACTTTTCGATGCGTTCGAGTTCCTTCGACACACTCATCAGTGGCTCTCATTCGTCGGTAAACTCTGACACAAACTCTGGATAAATAAATCCTTCTCCGGAAAATCCTCTGGATTTCTGGAGCACACAAATAAATTTAATTATAGCTTACGAATTGGTTATCAGAATTCATTTGTAAGTAACCCTCATTATTATGTATAGAGATTTAACAAATTTTTCATATAATTTAAGTAAAAATTCATTTTAAAAACGAACGAAAGTTTGAATAAGCAATTTAAATTGTGATACATTTAGTTAATTAATCCGCGTCGTGGTACATGTTCTCGGAAAGATAACGTGACAGTAATTACTAGACTGCGGATCTTTGCAAAATAAAAACCGAGGCAAACGACAACAATTTTTTCTATACATTTTCCACTTATTTTCTCATGTAGAATCACCCCTCCACGTTCATACCAACTTGGGACACCCTGTAGATATCAGGAATAAAATAGTTTGCGAAACTTTAGGATTCTTTTTAAAAGATTGGTTGACCCGTGGCGCCAATGCAAATATTTGACATTAATTTTGCATCTTATTTTTGTACACTCTGTCTAGTAATTTTCAGCGGTACCTCGGAGGGGCTGGTCGAGTGCGAGGGGTCAAATGAAACACCTAAAATGGGAGTCGTTGAGAACATAATCGAAACGGAGTGCAAAGAGTTGGTAACACGTCGGAATTTGGAAAAGGACACACGAGGGGAAGGAAAGGTGAAATGCCGAGGTCGATGAATTTGGTGATAAAGGGATGTAAAGGGGGATGCGATGGTCCAGATTAACACAGTTTCTCCGGTGATGGCCGAGTAATACGATAGACTCTCACTTGGGTTTGTGCGCTCATGTCCTGTATGACGGAAGCTCGGGGAAGAGTGGCATGCTGTTGCTGATGTTGCTTTTGATAGTGATGTTGATGAGGCAACGTGTGAGTTCCCTGGCCCTGTTGGAGAAGCGTGTTGGGATCGTTCGGAGGGCCTTTCATAACGTTCCTGTAACCACGATCGATTGTTACGAGCACCGTAACACTTCCGAACGAAATGCAATCATCTTGTTAAATAAATTTACGGTCGTGCGGTTAGGCGGGGGAAAAGGTGGCCATTGTTGGAACGGATACGGTCGATCGAGAATACATCGCTCTTGGTTTCGCAATTATGAACAGTTTATTTACAAGGGAACGACTGCTAAGTTGCTCGTTGACTGCTAAGGAAAAAAGATCCACAAAAAAGAGCACGGACTGTTATTATTACTTCACTTTGCGACTTAACGTTCTTCGTTATTTTAGATCTCTCTTTGATGTTACTCAACAGATTTTCCTTGCTTTATACAACGGCGACTTAATATTACACAGACGTAATTGTACCTGGGTCTCTGTTTGCACGGTGAAATTGCATTGTAATAGATAAGGACGATGAATGAAATGTTTGTCTAGGCTAAAGGATGTATTTAGTAATGACTAAAAACTGCTTCGTAACAAAGAGAAATTCTCAACTCAAAATCCTTTTGGTTACCTCATTTCGATTAAAGAATCTTCTCGCAGCGAAAATGTAATTTACATAATTTCTCGAATTGTAGACAACCGCGTTTTTATTTTGCATAAAAATTCGCAGTCTAACGATTGCATGCTTCAACGATGAGACACGGTGAAAATCAGTGATCGAGACCACCGTATATGTTCCCTTGTAAGAGACGCCATAGCCGTGGCCACCTTTTCGTTGATTCGTTCCACTGTGAACCGATCGAGCACTCCTCGAGCTCGAGCCACTCCTTCGACCGCGAATATTCGTCGACTCGATCGCGCGAGAATATTGCAAGGTGATAAGTGTGATTTCCTCGAGCACAATACCTTCTTAGCATCTCGTTCTCGACGTCGACGATAACCTGGCCACCCCCGGGGAAATGTGAATGCGGCGGGGGCGGTTGTTTCAGCTCGGTGAAGCCCCGTGGGCCGCACTGTTGATTCAACATCTGTTGCTGCTGAAGACTCTTCACCTCGAGCCGCGTCTTGTCCCGTTGATAATAAACCCCCGCGAAAATGAGAACGTTGAGGATCAGCAAGCTGCACCCGATGGCGATCGTCACGCTCAGAGCTGTCGAGTACGCCGCGTACCTGTTCGAACAGTCGCGTTGTCAGAAAGGGGGTGAAAAACAAAAATCTCTGAGATTTTCAGTAAGGTTCCCGGAAGGACGAATCAGCAAAGTTTAAAGAAATCGGAAATTGGAAGACTGTAAACGCTAAAATTGCAGAGCGAGGGGCAGCGAGGAATTAGCAAGGGCGAAGAGGTCAAAACTGAGAAACGATGTCCAACAGCGTGGACGCCGAAATTGAGACGAGCTGCGGAGGTGGCATGCACGTCGCTACGAGAAACTTATTAATTTGAGCTCTAATGGAGAACGCGAAATAGTTTCCGGGGAATCTGGCTCTATTATCATCGTTCCCGACGACTCTAACAAAGTTAGCCGCAATTCAGCCGGGAACGCGGCGATGTTCCGGCCTCGGCTGGAAAGGATTCCAGCGAAGAGGAGAGGTCGGTTCACTCCGTAAAACGTCTGTCTTCATTAGAACTCTACCAAGGCGGAGGTTGCTTATTACGCACCCAGCTGCGTCCAAGCTGGCCAGCGTGTCTGTGCTGGCGTTGTGCACGTTCTGCAGGTTCGTGCTCTGTATGTAGCTGGCGCAGGTGGCGGCGCTGTAGTCGGTCGTAGTCGGCGGTTCCGTGGTCACGTTCTTGCGTTTGAACTCCTCGCTGATTCTGCTCAGAGGATCCGGCCTGACCGACCCGTCGTAAAGCGTTGGGTCCGAGTGGCCACGGAACAGGTTGTGCCTCGAGTCCACGTCCTCCATTCCGGCGCGATGGAGCTCCGGGACCAGCCGCAGCCACACCGAGAGCTGATGAGCTCGATAATGATTCTTCATCTTCGGCCGATTACCTGGAAAATCGATAACACAACGTTTCAGTTTCAGTCACGATATATACCTTCAATTTTCAGGGTGGGGGGTAGTCAACTATTTGGGCCACCCATAAGGAATCAATTATTTTGAAATATAAAACAAACTTTCTAGTATTTTTTAATTTATTATATAATCTCCATCACTATCAAGGACAGTTTGCCATCTTCCCTGCAAATTTTCTCAATGTGCCTCCTTACATCTTCTACAGAATGTTTTATTTCAACGTTGACACTTGTTGACCTTCAATACATCTCCGTAAACATCGCAAATTTTCTTTGTTGTCACCGTTGCATTAAATCCCGCATGAAAATGAAAAAGCATGCAATGACGAATATGATCCTCGGAATTACTTATTACAGGGTTGTAAAAAAAAATTATTAGAATATTTTGAATACAGGTTGCTTTACCGAACACTGTAAAAGAACACGTGTTTTCCTCTTGAACGATCGGTACAGAAATAAAGGCAAAACAAATTCTTTGTAAATAATTGATTACTTATGGGTACCCCTGATATTTAACTCATTTCAGTTCTTCGGACTCGTACTTTTACCAACCATAATTCATTTTTAGCGATATAGAATCAGCAATTTGAAGTTTACAGAATTTTTTAAAAATCGATTCCGAAGTGAAATATTCTGAAACAATTCACAGGCTTGTGTGCTATTAACTGGAATATTCATGAATTTTTTCGCAATTTTTTGCCAAGCAGATCCACAGAAATGTCTCTCCCTATAACTACCCTTATGATGATCCCTTATTATGATTCCTTGGTGTACTCTGCATTACTGAGTTGCTTGAAAGTGTCTTTTAATGAAAATAAACAAAAATTAAGTATGACTTGGCAGCCTTGGCCAAGTTATGATATTTATTTCCCCGAGGCTAATCCTTTCAAGGCGATATTAATGCAGGGTGGCGGGATTACAGCACACGCGTGCACCTGGATGCTGCGAAGGGTTATATGATTACGTTACGGGCTACTGTACTTCAAAATATTGGAACAATTTAATCCTGTTCGTCGATTAATTCTAAACAGCGAACACTAAATTATCATGAACGCCGCGATAGCGTGTCTCGGTATCAGTATACCGCAGTGCGCTCGAAGGATTCGAACCGTTTTCGGTGATGCGCGTCGATGCAAGCTGTTCTTATAGCCACCGTGCAATCTATACTCGTGGTGTTCTTTCTTTTTTTTTTTAATCCTCGATTAAGGAAAGTTTGAAACGACCGCTCGTTTCTCATTAAAATAGTTTTAAAATGCGTTTCGTGTCTAACGCCATTAATGGTCGGCAGAACGGGCATTATGATACTTCATAAAGCAAACTTCATTAAAAAAGTTCCGGAATCGTCTTCGTATCTTTCCCGTTGTTTGGCTGTGGAACCCCCACCCCCTCCCCCTCCCCCCATGGCCGCGTCGTTTCCCCTTCGGCCAGCTGTGCATTATCGAGTTATAAAATTCCCAACGTGTAATGAAGAATTTACGACGACGCTACTCTGTTTCATTGCAAACCCGGGAATTATTCGTGCTGCCATTAAAGTGGCTCGAAATGAGACGGTTTTCCACGGGAAAATTTCACTTCCTGAATGGAAGATGCTCCGCGACGTTTCGTGAAATTTTCATCGCGGTAAAAAGATATTTCAACTGGATGTGTCGGGAACTGGGAAAGAAGCCTGGAACGCTTCAAACCGCTTCTTCCGTTGGAATTGAAAGCCGCTGTTTCGTTCGAGGAATTTTATTCAGGCTCGGATAGCTACATATTTCTACGGGCGATGCGATTCCAGCTTAAATAGTTGCCAATCATCTCCAGCAATTTCGCAAGGTTCAGATTTTCATAAAACCACAGATCCCTTCCCAACATACCCGAGTTCCCAGGAATCTTATGTTTCCTGAATGAACATGCTCTTTCCGCTTCTATGCCTTCGTGCATACAACACCTTGGATGTATCCCCCCTGGAAGGATCGCACTAACGCAAGCCAAGGAAAAGATATCAACTTTTATAATTTGTTAATTTTTCTGATGCAAATTCTACTATCGCATTCGTCTCGTTTTTCCAATTAAAACGACACCAAACACGATATAGTTACGATCACAATTACCTGAGTAACGAGCGAAGTCCCGAATTCGTGTACCTCTACCGTAATTGTCCGAAACTCTAATCGTTTACTAGACAAGTAAATATGATCGCAATTATATCGTGTTTGGTGTCATTTTAATCAGAAAAACGAGACGAACACGATAGTAAAAGTTTCATTGACGATTACTTGTGTAACGTGCGTTGTCCCGAATTCGCGTGCCTCTACCGTAATTGTCCGAAACTCTAATCGCTTGCTGCACAAGTAAATACGATCGCAATTATATCGTGTTTGGGGTCATTTTAATCAGAAAAACGGGACGACCACGATGGTGAAAGATTCATTGAAAGAAAGAAGGAATTTTGATTTTTTAATTCAAAAAGCTGGAACGTGTCTCTTTCTGTTTCGATCGCTATGCTTCTCTACGTTCTTCGCTTTACAAAGAATGTAGCAATTCTTCTGTAACTGTCGCTTGGCAGAACAAACGATAGGACAGTTACGGAGAGGAAAGCATGAATGCTAGCGCTTGGAGTGTGACCGTTGATCGTGATAGAGGTCTGAAAAAGTGGGGGGGGGGGGGGGGGGGGGTTCTCGATCTCCTCTAATCGAACTGAAAGATTCAGGCGCAGCCAGCCGTCTGGAGGCCGTCTCGAGGAAGTTTCGTTCTCTAGCGATCCGCACGGGCGCACTCTGGCAAATCAAACGTCAGCGACGTGTCTCGGAATGATTCAGGAGTCTCGATACAGCGGATTCCTGTCGGAAATCGGCCCGTGCGCCGCTTTACGCCCCGCAGCACGCCGTCGCGCCGGCCCTGTCATTCACGGAAACGTTTCCCGGGGCGAGATTTCGTCCGTAAACGCCTCTAGCATTTTCTGACGCGTACACGACCGATAGAGGCGCCTCGTTGATCACAGAATATCTTGAGTCGTGTCTTCAAATTTCTGTCGAGCCCGCGGTTCTTCGACCCTCTCCATAATGCGCGTCATCCTGCTAGAATCCTGTCTGTCCATCAGTCTTTAATTCTTTCGGCAGCTCTATTCGAAAGTGTCGACTGGCCGGATACATTTTTAATTTTTGTCGACGTTCCCCCTCTCCTTGATTTTCCGCGAACGTAACATTATTTTCATAAGTTTATCGTTCCGGTGACAGGATCGTGTACCGCTGTACGGCTGTCTCATTTGCGCGGTGACAAATCCGTCAGCCACTAGCCGCTTTAATTAACAGCCTCCTCTATACTGTATTTTCCGGCAAACATTCGATCTAATTAATGGCGGGCCAATGGCATAGGTAATTTACCCTGGACGCCTCACTCTTCTCTGACAATTTCTCTATTATTAGGCAGTCTGTCGTCTAATCTAACAAATCACGGGTTACGTTGTCTGCTTTAGTTAACATTAATGTCGTTAATGGTGTTCCAGATTTTTAAATATCTTTTTTTGCGCAGCTTGCCGCGATATCTTCGGCTATCTGAATTTTTTGATAGAACTCGTACACTTTATTGACAAAAGTATACAATTTCAAAATAATTTTCCTCCTGCCTCTGAAATTATTATTATTACAAATTATTATTCAACCGTTCCATTAACTTGCAATTGTCACGCGTGATGTAAGTGTAGATTCTCAGGATGCATTTTTGCATCGAAACGATTACCGGCCGGGCGAATTAAACGCGACACGAGAATCGAGATAATACCCCGGTTTTGTTTGATCGTGATTCGAATTAACTCGAAGCCGCGCATACGTGTGTGCAAGCGAGCGCGCGATCCTGTAACCGATGCGAATTATAATTTCATGCTTTTAAGCGTCCGTGTCCGAGGAACACCGTTTAAATTTCCCCGGGATATTTACGTCCGTCGATTGAAACGCGGTTCCTCTGAAAAATTACCGTTATTAATCCGCCACGGTGTACGAACGGAACGCACGCGCGGCTAACAGGACGCCATTGCCGGAAACCGACGTGAAATATGATATTTCGAGGATGTCGGACGACGCTTTCCTCCGCGACGTTCGATTTCCCATATCGCGGCTGCGAAAAAGCCGACCTACAAATTTCGACCTGGTCCTACGACATCCTAGAGAATATAAATCCTCGACGGATCCAACTTTCCAACTTTGCCAGAACAGCCTCGGTGGTTTAGGACGAAATTACGGAATAAAAAAACTGCATCATTCGCATTTATTTCGCGAAATATTGCCGAGCTCTAGAAAATATTATTATCCATAAATATTGAATATCAGAGAGGATAATTCGCATGGAAGTACCGCGAACAACTTCTCTCCCATTGCAGTTTCGGGTGACCTTGATCGACCTTCAGAAAGGTCACCCTATTCGTCCTGCAAGGCTCTATCAAGATGCAAATAAAAACCCGTATCATTCGCATTTATTTCGCGAAATATTGCCGAAC
>CM052120.1:715925-737426 GCA_028454245.1 Halictus quadricinctus
TCAAGGTCACCTTGACTTTTTTAAATGGAACCACCCTTTTTTAAAAAAGTCAAGGTGACCTTGATATCTCCAAAAAATGACATAAAAACAAAATTTTTTTTTGCATCGTGTCAGCCCCATTGTACCATTTGTAGGCTTGTTAACGGCATTTGGAGCCCATGTGTTCGGGCCTATAGGGTCGTCACGTTCAATCGTGGCAGAGTTGTAAAATAACGGGACTCGCGGCCAGGCAACGACGGCCAGTACCCCGAAATTTTAGGGGGTGCAAGGCTGAGCGTTTGCTAGGCAGACACAGCGCAACCACGGGGGCGAACAGTCGGCTCTCCCGCGAGCCGTGCCATATTGTTAAATATACCGATAATCGCATTATAGTAGGACGTGGAGGTTTCTTTTAGTTTAGATCCTGACGTATCCTAGAGACCCTCCTCTTCTCCTACACATTCAACTTTGTCCTTACCATATTTTACGTATCTTTAGAAACAACAAAGATATTTGAGGTGCTAACGTTTGGTGACTCACCCTGTATAATCTCCATCATTGTCAAGGACAGTTTGCCATCTTCCCTGCAAATTTTCAATCCACCTCTTATAGAAGGGTTCGTCAAGCAAAATATGACTCAAGGTGCCTCCTTGCATCTTCTACCCCTAATATAAGGGTGTGTAGAGTGAAAACTGAATAGTTACCGAGAAGTTCTCCGTTACAATTAATACGGTTGCGCATTCGATCGACAAGTGCAAAGTCGAGTGCACAGGACACCGTGCGTTTCAGCCGGGAAATATTTTCGCGAAGGTAGCCGAGGAGTAGAGGAAATATTTTAGATGATAAAGTTGCTCGGGACACTAGCATCCTATACATATCTATACATCTATATAATACAGGTGCACGTTCGCAAACTTACAGACACACACATACACAGATATAGGTCGAAGCTAACGACTTATTCTTTTAAGACGGGCTAAAACTTCCAGAGGACGTATTTCCTGAGCAGACGCCATATTCTCTCGACTTTTCGAGAGCCTTGCCCGGGAATAACCGGGGCTGCTCGGTCGCGACCCGCTCGCGAATAAAACAAGAAAACCCATCGCAGTAGATAAGTCGTGGCATAAATGCCAACACATGTCTCATGGTATTTTCTTCTGCTTCTGTCGCGATGCGCTTCATCTCTCCTCGTTCTTTTTCCCTTCAACTCCTCTAGCCACCCCTCTTCTACGAAGCGCAACGTTCACTCTTTCCACGGAGCTTTCATCCGTATTTCACGTGCCAGCTTCCCCGGGTGGTTTCTATCCCGAAAACCTCCGACCCCGTCTCCACCTCTCTCTCTCTCTACCCCTTTCCACCCCCTCGCGTTCGGTCCCGCTTTTTCCACGACCGATAGTCTTTCGATTCCGCGCCCTCGCTCGCCTAAGAGAGAGAGAGAGAGAGGGGGGGAGTGGGAGCCTGCTTGATATTCAGACTCTCTTCCCGTTCTCCCGATTGGGAAAGAGAGGAGAAAACTGGCCAGGCAATGGGGCTCCTTCGAGCGGCACACGACCACCTTCCCATGTACAATAAACCCCTCTTTCAGCGGCCGGCCCGGATTGCGAGAGTAAAAGCCCACTCCACCCCCGTCTCCTTTGCCCTTGCTGTGGATGAACAGTACATACGCGTACGCCATCCCCTAAGACCTGAATTCTCCCTGATCCTTTGTTCCCGCAAATTCTACCCTCCGAGCTTTGAATGATGCACCCTCGCGATGCATCCTCTCTTCCTCTGATCTCCCCGGATACCGGCCAATGCACCAAGAAAACTCTCATAATACATTTTGACTTGATACGGCCGAGCGAACGCGACCTCTCGCGTCTCTCGCGTTCTCCAGCCTGAATTATACTCTTCTCGAGATACCGGCACCAATGTTTGTTTTGAGAATTGCAAAATTCCATCCCCCTCCTCTTTCTTTTCAAGTTCCTGTCTGCTTGACACCGCTCAGAATGTCGAATGAAAACTATATAATCTTCAGGCAAGAGTATAAATAATCGTAGGATATAGTACAGGAGCCATACGACTGTTGTTTTTTGAGAGGTTGGAACGATTGGTTTAAAAATTGTAATTGGTCGGAATTGCAATCTTTTAGAAAATCTGAACGACACGTTTTCTGGAACCTATACTGCTCTCCACGAGAGTGATCGCGGCGCACAAAGGTCACCGACCTGGCGGCACTCAGGATCGTACGTACGTACCTGATTCAACGGAAACCAGGGCAAAGAAGATCCGGGGATGGTTCCAACTGGCAGGGATCGTAAAAGATTCCGACAGAAGTTCGCGTATCGATATGAAAATCCGCTTCTAGGATCACGGGGCGGCTTTGCGCGACACTCCATAATGCCCGGTCGTGTTTCCATCTTCCCTTATCCGTGGGGCCGGATAAGAAACAAATGTTCTATGCGACCGGTTGCTATCTGGATCTGGCAATTCCCGCGGTTCGACGGCTCATCCAAGTGGACCAGCTTGCCCGTCAAGCCGTGTTCCAGACGTAATATTCACGGCGACCCGTCGCGACGACGACGTCGCGTTTAATTAACGAAGTAAGGTCGAAGGTTCACGGACGGGCCGGCGCCGGGTCGAGTTTAATAAAGCCGTATGAATTAAACGCGAGGATTCTACCGTTCGGCGAATTAAAAATTCATCGGCTATTGTAAGGGATGATACGAATTAAGCGGACTACCGCAACCGACGGATAGGGACCGGTTCGGGACATTTTAATTAGTACCGGCTTGCAGCGTGGCAGAACGTAGTGTCGGAAGTGGATTAGGATGCCCAAGAAAATTGACGGTGTTTTATTTTCTGTTGCAGTTGGCCTTGAGTTGAACAATATTTTAAATCTAGTGTTAAAGACAGCGTTAGGAGGGAATCGGACCGTTCAGTAATTTTTAATTAATAGTAGGAAAGTTTATCAGTAGTTAGAAGCATAAATAGAAATGTTGACGTTGCCCTCAATAACAAAGATTAACGTTTTATTGTATTTTCTGATTCCTCCAGCTGTCCGACATCCCTTAGATATCCCTCCAGTAATGTTAGCCTTAACTTAGTATAAGGTTATTATTGTAACATTATGTATGTAATACAGGCTGCAGAATCACCTCTTATCGGAAGTTAGAACTATAAAATAAAAAAAAATAGTAGAAAAGGGGACAGGATATCCGGGCATTGGTCCGAGGACCCTGAGAGGGAGGGGGTTGGAGAGAGAGGGGGCAGAAGTGCATGAAAGTAGTGAACGAGTCGTTCGAAGCCGGTCGTCGCGACGCCGACGCCGACGCCGACGCCGCGACGATAAGCCCTCGGAGCACCGTTGGACAAAGAGCAGAGATTCATAAAGGGGGCGTCTTAAAAGACTCGCGGCCGTTCCAGTTTTTGTTGCTCTTTCCCCTTTATGCGAGTCGGCACGGCTCGCGGCACTGTATCCCATGAAATTTAACGTAGCAATTATCGGCGGTAGAGGGGGCAGGGAAGGAGGCGTGTAAAGGGCTTAAACCAGTTATGACGAAACACAACGATAAAAGAGGGATGGAATGTCGGCGGGGTGGGGGGCGAACGATAGAAACGCATCCGGAGGACAAAAGGGGAGCACGGTTCGCGAGCCGACGCTCGTTTGCCCTCGCGTAACCGCTTTCACGGATTTCGGTAGCGATTCCACGGCTCCCTGCCTCTATGGTTTCACAGTTTCCGGTTAACAGCGACAACTCCGGCAATAATTCCGCGGGAAGTCGTACCCGGTCGCCAGAACATAGCCTATTCGCTGACGACGGCTCGCGAGAACAAAGCTTGTATCAATTTCGACGACCCCCCCTCTCCCCCTCCCAACCAGCAAGCTTTGTGTCGCGTCGACGCTACCGAGGTAACGGCGAATTTAATTGTTCGGACCGAGTAAAATGGAAAATAGCATACACTCTTTGCCATCTACTTTGCATTTACCGGCCGGATATAATCGAGGAGATATTCTGAAAGCTAATGTGCTCGACTAACGAAGAGATTTTCAGAGGAAAATTAAAAGTTATTAAACTAGCTGAGCGGAAGGCCATTTGTCAAGGCCACTCTTCAGAATGACCTTCAGAACCTTCAAAATAATCTTCGAAGTACAGTGATTTCTCTATATATGTCGCCAAGGCCTGGATGATAAACGTCGCGGAATTATCCCCACTACCGCGTGCTATATTCGGGGTCATTAGTTTGTTTGAGAGAAATAATTCATAATTATTATATACATATTTCGATGTTAAATTAATTATAAAATTTCTGTAAGTATTGTATAATATACTTATTAATATAATAAATAAAGTATTTCATGGTAACTGTTCAAATACTGTCGCGAGACCCGTGCTGTTGACATATATCGAGAATTCACTGTACACGGAAATGATTGTAAATCAACTTCCATTTTTATTGAGACGGAAAATGCAATGTAGAATTTGTTCGTGCATCATAATATTAGAAGATAATTGCGCGATAGAAGTTCTCGCGATAAGATTGAATCTTAAATTCAATGTTCCGAAAAGCATTCGAATCACGACGAAGTTTTCCGGTTCAATTAATCAGCAGCGATCGCCGGGAAGATTTCGGGACGAGCGTTCGGAACAATAACAATTTCAGAATCTCGCCGCCATTAAATAGCTCGGAGCCGTTGGACTAGTTTCCCGTGGAACGATGGCAAATTGTAATATTCATAAGATTGCGCCTTCTAAGAGGACAGCAGCGTAGAACTATTACGGGCGCGTGTCTGTGTGCGCTAAATGACAATGACGCCGGGGACTTTCAGACCTGGCCGCCATTAGGAAAAAGTGTTTCGGAGCTTGGACGAGGTCGAAAATAAAAGGAGCAGGAGAAAAGGCATTGTGAAAGGGGGACGCGCGCTCGAGGAACGTACAAGCTTCCTTCATTCTTGGAATTTTTAGCGGTCACGGTTTTAAGAAGAAAAAGAGAAATAATCGAGATTTTCCCCGGCTGGCTAGTTGAAATTTCTTTCATCCACTTCAGCTTGCAAGCTTGCCCCACATTCTTTTTTCCCTCTCCCCATCTACCCCGCCTAGGAAGACAGGTGATGAATGCAACTTCCGGATTTAATTTTCACGCGAGTTCGAAGGCGCCCGGACGATTACCGTGCAACCCGAAGAAAATGGAATCAAGTTTCGTATTTATGCCGAGAAGAATGCACGGTCGGCTGCGTCTTCTATCCACGAGATTCAATGTTTCTTTTCGAACCGAAGAACGGTAAACCAGACCAAACTCGCTTTACCATAACTGTTTTCCTACGGGAGTATCTTATAATAACTACTTTCCCCCCGTACCCATACTTTCCGTCACCCATTCCGATTCTCGTATTCGAGAACTTCGAACTTTACTTCGCTAATTAGAACTTTACTTCGAACTTGGGAAATATCTTCGGCATATGTCGTATTCTCGCCCGAACCAGAACCGGGTCGACATTTGCAAAATCCGACTTCTGCGAGGGAAATAATTCGCTTTCTGGTTCCTTGTTTCAAGTAATTAACGCAATATCCACCGACTGAATTATTGTCCAGTAATTTTTCTATAACGTCGAAATGACCAATGGACGTTCCTGGACGAGCCCGAAGGAAAGCAATTTCTCCGGAAGGGAATTCTTGCCGGCGAGCGTATCGAATAACGAGAGGTTTCTGGTGGCGAGACGGTTGGCCAAGCAAGCGGAGAACAAAAGGAGGATAACGCCGGGTCCGCTTATTTACTCTGGTCCTTTACCGCGTGGCCCTTCTATTAAACGGCGTTTCCTGCGGGACAACCGATCCTGGTGGCCCGCAACACCGTCGCGTACCCGGCTGTTCACATTCGCGGTAATTGTCGGGATGGTCCCAGGGTCACGAGGGGAGGAGGAGGGGTGACAGGGACTTCGCAATCTTGCGCGATCCTTCTCCCACGATTTCTCCTCTCGTTCGCTCTGCTTCGTTCTGGTGGTTTGTCGCCCCCGGATTTATACCGGTGGCATAGACACACAGAGGATCCTTTCGCTTTTGTTGCGTATAAATCTGCCCCGGGGAAGATCGCGGGGATCCGTTTGCTCCCTCCGCACCCGCTTGATTTATGCATTCCCAGGAACCCGGTCGTCTAGGTCCTTCCTCCCCCACTCCTCGCAGATTTGATTCGCGTTTCCGT
Source organism: Halictus quadricinctus (assembly GCA_028454245.1). Taxonomy (NCBI): domain Eukaryota; kingdom Metazoa; phylum Arthropoda; class Insecta; order Hymenoptera; family Halictidae; genus Halictus; species Halictus quadricinctus. The sequence continues at coordinate 722,085 of CM052120.1, forward strand.
GCCAATTCGCTCGCAGGGACGGTGTGGTCGGGATAAGCTCGTCCGCCGATGGGAATTCTGATGTCAGTCAGTGTTGCGAGCGCGGAACGACTTCCACCGGCGAATCCGTCGGTTCCGGGAACGATCCCGGAAGGAACGACCAAGGATAACGGGACCCTCAAGGATCACCAGGATTGTCACCCTCAAACGGTTAAGACAGGCTCTTCCTTATGGTTACGCGTACGAAATAATCCAGTTAGCAACGATTCCACCGGTAATCAACCGTGTTTTGATCGATTCTAATCAGACTTTCTTGTAGATGAGAAACCGGTCGGAGATCGAAACGAGAAAGGATATCCGGTGTCCGGCGTACAATGGACCGTTCGACTCGACTCCTGTGTTTCATTTCCAGCGCGGGCCAGAAGAATTCCGCGACCGCAGTGGATCCCGGCTAATCCCGTCGACAGTCTCGGGGCCACTAATTCGTGGTTTTTGGGGCGAACTCGACTCGCTACTTCCCTAATTGGAAGACCCCTTTCCCCAAGTTTACCGAGGAAGTCGCGTGGTCCCGTGGCTAGAAACCTTCCCGTTGACCCATTGCACCAGTTCACGTTCTCGAGGAAAAGCAGAGTCGCAGGGGCGTAGCGGGTCGGGGTGGTGGGGAGGAAGAAGACGAAGGGACAAAGACAGGCGATTTAATCATTTTACAAGCAGCTCCGATGCCGAGGGATTAAAATGTAGCTCGCCGAGCAGCACCGTCCGACACGCTTTTCGATTCCGCCTCGCGATTCTACGTTAATTGTCGCAAAGAGGAAAAATAACGGTTGCCGGGTGGCTCGTCCCGAGGTGACCGGCTGAATGCAATTAAGCCGGCGGGAATCGCGGTTGTTTAGCTGCAGACAGCGTGCATAGACGCAAATATAATTTCCCAAGATTAAGCAACTCGGCGGCCGACTTGCGGCCGCGTTTCCGCCGCAACTCGCTCGCCCTCTAATCCTCTCTCTCTCTCTCCGCTGAACAATCCGGGACTTTTAAACTCGTTTCTCTGCGCCCGAGCGAATCACTTTCGTAATCAAATATAAATGAAGCTCTGCTCTCGTTTTCTGAGAAATTACAATTTTCCGGAGCAATTTTTGGCCGGGCGACAACATTTTAACTTCAAGTGTACTGCTGAGAAAAAAAAATTAACAAATCAGTAGGGTGTTACGTATGGAGAAGTTTTTCAGGCCTGGCTCGTAACGAGGCTATCCTATCTTTTGCTCCCTGACTGTACCATATACGGGGGTAACAAAATTACCGGCAATCAGATCGCGATAAATCTTGCGATATCAGCGAGATGTACGAGTTCGGGTGTCTCCAGCGTTAAAAGCAGGCGATCTGCGAAAAACTTGCCGGTCTCGGATGCGAGACATCGTTCTTATCGCCGGTTTTCGTCAAGGGATCGGAACGACCTGGGATGTGTGTTGGGTGTAGGGAGAGGGTGGTGCTCGTAACAGGTCGCATAAAGCAGAAGGACGGCGCGGTTGATCGTGAAATAATCATCGCCGGCGGGCCCCGGTTATGTCTGTCGGCGATACCGTCACTTCCCGGTGAAACTCCGGCGGACAAATGAGAAATAGAGGGACGCGCGGGGAACGGCTCGGGGGAGGAAGCCGGTGAGAAACTGCGAGAAGATAGGGGTGGTTCGAGGGGGTTAACCGTCTCAGATAGCGGAAGATAAGTCGTGTAGGGGACGACGAAGGGACGAAGCGACGCGTAGGGGAGGAGGTCACGGGGTAAAGGGGAAGGACGCGAGGAGACGAGCGATAGCGACGGCTGGAGAGGCTAAAGGGGGGTTGAAGGGTGTCAAAGATGGCTGGCTGAGTGGCGATGGCTGCCTGTACGATGCGGGGGCGGGTGAAAGAGCCTGGCTAGAAAGACCCCGGGACAAATTTCGCGGAGAGGGTGTGCGGCGGGGGGCGGCCGAAGAGAAAGGAAGGCGAGGATGGAGAACAGTCACGAAAGAATTTCTTATTAGATTGGAAATTGAAATAAACCCTCGACAGACACTCGAGATCTCGGCTACAGTGACGATTCGCAGCTCGCACGATTGCGCCCGGAAGACCGGGATCGATCCACTTAATCGTGGAACGAGCGTCGCTCGATCCTCCCCGACCACCCCCTCGCTCACCCTCCAGTAATTGCATACCGAACCTACTCGAAGGCCCGGATTTTTCTTTCCTGTTTGTCGTCGAATATTCCCGAGCACCAGCAGATACTCGGTGACCCTCGAGTCGCGATTTAAATTCGAATACCCCTAACGCAGCGAATCACAGCGGCGACCCAGGCAGAGGGTAAAAGCCAAAGGGACTTAGGCGAGATTCCTGCATTACCGGCCAAAGATCTTGCTTTTACTTAATAGTAGTCGAGTGAACTGCCAATGGAAGAAACGATTTGACCTTGACAACATATCTTAAGGTCATCGAAGACCTTTTTCTAAGTAATCACCGATAATTTTTTTATGAAGATTCTCAGTCTAATGGTTACCGTACCGCCGCATAAAGTTGCAATTAATTAACAACGATGAATTGATCTGTGCGCCGAACGCTCGTCACGCGATAACAAATAACCACAACTGAAACGAGCCCCGAGTCGATTCTCTGAACGAGACTGAACGAACTTATCGGCCGGCGGTCGCCGAGCGTTATAAAATCGCGAATTCCGGCAACGTTCGGTCCGAATGATCATCTAATAAACCGACGGTCGCCGACCGACAAGCATTTTCCAAATATTCACGCGTCCACCGGCTCGAGGCTAATTAATCATTGACCGTGTTTGCAATCAGGGGCCAGCCGCGTACAATCGAGCCATAAATTCCGTCCGAGTGGGGAACGAGAAACGAGCGGGGGGGGGGGGGGGTGTGTGTATGCATGCGTGTGTGGTCCAGAGCGGAGAGGGTCGAGAATTTTACGAGTGGCCAGGTGAGAAAGATATGAATATTTCATGGCTCTCTTGGACACTGGGTCACCTGATAACGGGGCTACACGCGATAAATCATTTTTCGATCTAAATGTAAATACCGGCCGGGCTAGCGCTTCGATGTTAATCGCACAGAGTCGGTGTCCATCCCTTTCTCGCTGGTCTCTCTTCGTGTTCCCTTTTGTCCAGGCCGATCGCGGTCTCCTGTCCAGGCGAAAAGCCTGTGGGATACAAGACTTCCAGGAAAACTCGGCAAAGGTATCAAGCCAGCGCTGGCTGCAACGTGGACGGTCCGCAAGAAGCCATTGCTATCGACGGATCATTCCTTCTCAGCCTTTGTTTCGACGGCTCTTCGCTATCTTCGGTCGACACGTCCGTTCCCACGGGATTCCGAAACCACCGAGAGCCGCTTCTTTGTGTCGCGGAACGAACTAAATTGAACCGTCCACACCCGGCAGCTGGACACCGTCGACAAAACCACGCGGCCCAGTATCGATCCGCTTCAAAATTTCACGCGAATCGATCCGCTTCTTCGTGGTTCGCAACGTTCTTTCAACCTTACGCAACAGTTTACTGTTGCTTACAAGATTATAGGCACCCTTGACCAAGTTTTGTCTTACACGTTTATTCAGAGGTGGTATGTTTCAGATGCCTCACCCTGTAGAAGAGATAAATAAGAAGAAGAGATAAGATATGAGAGAGAGGGATGAAGGGATGAGAGGGAAGTGGGGGGTGGGAAGAACGGCCCGAGTCGCAGAGGATTGTGGAGCTGAATCCCGTTTACGCAGGAAATGGGTTTCCTCGTCGATGACACACATTGTGATCGGTGTATCGATCTCCGCATTGTTCGCCAGCTAAGAAGATCGAAGACGAGAACGTTTCCTGTCTGGCAGTAAAACGGGTTCGTTTAGAGATCCGCGGAGGAAAATTGATCTCTCCCTCGAACTATGCTTCCGGTTTACGGTTACTATTCGTAATACCCTCGCTTCGGAAATATCATTCGCTTTTGATCCGGGGATCGAAATAAACGACCGGCAGGGGTTGAAAGCCATCAGAAAATAAGAATAATACACGGTTTTTTGGAATAATAAGTTCGCGTGTGAAGTTAGCACCCTCCCGAAAACCGAGTGAGCAAATACTTTTTCGTCTCGAAAACCGACACGATTTTGCAGCCGGATATAATAGCGTTATGTCGCCGCGATAGCTTTCGTTGCCGGGGCGGGAATGCATAAACAAAGTTTATAGACGAAAAGCTACGAAATTCTGTGTGTGCTGCGAGTATAATTCAATTCCTGTCCGAACAGTCGCGGCTTTCGGGCCCGGTAACGCTCCATTGGAATTTTCAATAATTCTAGCGGAGGCTACGAACGAGTTTTCGAGCGCGTATCACCTGCGAAACAAAATTATGAATTATTTAAACCGGTGCGGCGACCGACTTTCGCTGCACCGTGCATCCACTCTCTTGAAAAAAGAGGCATCTATCAGGTAATTTTTTACAGAACTGTACTCCGATGTTGATGAAATTTAAATATGTTGCACAGCTCGACAAGTTTTTCCAGTAAAAAATATCTCTCGGCCTTCGTTTTTCAGACATTTTCAAAACACTGTTGGGACGTACCAAGCATCAATTGGAATTTTTGATTTCATGTGAGAGGGGGGAGATATCGGATCAACCGTAAAAATATTTTTCAGCAAATCCAAGTAAACAAAATTGTGTAATTTAACACTTGGTTTACGGAGCACTAAAAGTGACTATTTTGCATTACTTTATAAAAATAACAAGAACGTGCTACCCACATTTTTAGCAATATCTTTAAAATAATATATACCCAAAGAAATAAATTTGTTAAATAATTTCTCATGTATGCATCCTTGGAATCTTAATAATTTTAAATTAAAAATATTAGAACCCGTCATTTCGACGGGTCTCGTAAACCTAGTGTTAATGAAAGTATAATGGAAGCATGTGCAAAGTTTCAGACGAATTAATTTAATAGTTCTTTTTTTAAAGATTAACATCTGCTGATATTTTTCGACCAAAAAGAAAAACAGCAGTTTGAGTTTAACGTTGAAATTTGAAATTTGAGTGCAGCCAACGTTTCCACTCTCGATCCCTCGTCAGATTCGGCGAACCCCGCGGCAAAGGGGTAGCAACAGCGGGGGGAGGGGGTGCGGATTGATGGGTGGTCGGCTAGATAGCGCAGAGATTGATAAATTGCCGATAGGGGCCAGACAAATTTTAAGGGAGTTAAGGTATCAGTCGAGATTATGAGCTTCGGATTAGCTGGGCCAGAGAACGTTCTCGCGGACAGGAACAAAGCATTCGCTCGCCTTGAAGAATGTCTTCTTGTGCTTGTCAATTTTTTAACCGTTGCTCGGATAAGAGATTATTTTAATAGCTCGTGGCAATGTATCATCCGATGATCGATCGTGCGAGGTTTAACCTTCGATCGATCTACTCATCTTCGGGCTATTCAGCTAGCTGCAAACAGGTATGCAGCAGTCCAATACATAATATTTGTTATATTGGACTAAACAATTTTTTAATATTTTTTCTAGTTTGCTGGTCGGTAATAAAACTGCTCACGTTTCTCGGTTGTCAAACAAACAATTAACCCCTTGCACTCGAAGCCATTCCGACCTAGAATATTTCCTTTCTATATATTTTTTTAATGTAATTTTAACAAATTTAATAAAGCAAAAAATATTTTGCTAATATGCTAAAATGCTATAGTACAATCTTTTTTTACGGGTCATCCATTAACTTTCGTTTACAAAAGTGAGTAGCATCGTTCGGTCTCTAGTTTTGTCTAGTTTAGACAGTTTCTCCAGTTTTTTGTCTAGTAGGCGTATTGGAAACGAACTGGGTTGACCGGTGCAATCACGTGAAATGTAATTTCGTCAAATGAGCTCCGACAACAGGCGAAATTCCAGCGAGAAACTGATATACGAATTTTCGCTCAGGGATTAAGGCACGAATTAAAGTGATCGGGGAGGGGGTTGAACAGAGGGGCAAACGCGATCTAAACGAGCTGCTCGCAGGCCAAGCGGCAAAGATCGAAAGTGCTGGGATCTGTAATCCCTGCTAATTCAATACGAATCGGCACAGTCCCTCCTCGATTCGCTGGTCCGATGATTCCTCTCTTCTCCCTTGTTTTCTCCTTTTGAGCGCTCGAAGTCATCCTAATTTGACTCGTCGTGAGCGACATCTTTGCTGGAGCTCTCAGTCGTGAACTTTCTCTCTCTCTCTCTCCGTCTGTATTTCCCTGTTACTCCCTCCTTGATTATTTTATCGACGTCAGTCGACCTCGTCGACGAAGCTAGTGACGATTCTCGAGCTCGAGTGGGTAGCACCGTCTCCTGGAAACGGATATGAAGACGGAATTCGAATAACATGTTTACGCTCCGCTCCTCTTTGCTGCTAATGGCCTCTGACGAACTCGCGCGCAAACGACGACGGGAAATAAATCCCTCGTCGGAGTCTCAAGGCCCGGAAGGACCCGGCTGTCCATTAACCTTGCGAACCTCTCCGCGAGCTCCGAGGAAAGAAACGGAAACGCGCGTGAAACTTTATTTACGGGGTCGTCGAGGTAAATCCGGGAACGTCATTGGTCGAGGGAAACCCAGCTCCAGGGAAAACGTCAATATATTTTTTCGTGCCAATTTGTACGTTCAGTTTCGTCGAAATCGACGGCCTCGTAAAAATCGTGGCATCGCGAAATGTGAAAAAGTCTTTGCGTTTTGCTATTTAAATATCAAACCGCACGATTTTTGCCATTTTCAACCCGTACGATATCGAGATTTCACATTTTATATTTTGTTCATTTTTTTATCCATCTTGATTTACATTTTTATGTTTTAGTTTTTATTTTATCCCTTGAATATTCATTCCCAAAATGTCAAGACGTTCGAAGGGTGTAAATTTATTATTAGAGAAAATAAATAATATTGATGAAGAGTGTGATTTGAAAATGACAATGCGGAAAATTATGATCTATTTGAGAACGACTTGAACACCGACGAGGACGAAGAGAATGTTTCGAACGTACGTAGAGGACGAAAGAGAAGGAGATTTTTAGTTAGTTTCGATAGTGAGAATGAGGAAGAGGTAATCGAAACTGCTGTAGACGGAACTGTTTGGCAAGAAGTAAAAGAAGGGTCTAATCCTGGAAGAGCACCTATTCATAATATTTTTAGGGGAACATCAGGCCCAACAGGGTATAGTGAACGAAATATTATGCGGTGAAAACGAATAAAATATACATTATATACTCCTAAATAAAAGAAACTATATTTTTATACTGTCAAATTGGCTATTATCTTCATTCTATATTAAAAAATACAAGTTGTGCTAAAGACCGGTCGCGGTAGGAATAGGTATACGTGAAGTGTCGGTAGGAATAGTGTTAAAAATAATTTAATTCCGCGAATACTTTTGTCCAGCACTTTGTGTAAAATCTTTCTAAATAACAGAGCACGGTGCGAACGAAGCAGACGTTCGTGTAAAGTCCGCCGAGCGACTCGATAATGGTCAAATGAACTTCCGTACGGCAACCATAAAGCCGCGTATGAGCTAAGTAACCGACATCCCGTAAAAACGTTCCCATCGGAAAACACTTTGCGACCAGATGCCGCAAAAAACTTCTCGGCGAAGTTTATCGCGTCGACTGGCGACGCTGATGATCGCGCCGGTGTCTGCATCTCAAATTATTCCATTAAATCCATGGAGCCCATTAAACCTGGAAAATTCATCGAGCGATCGTTCGCTCCGAGCGCGAATATTAATCTCCAAGTGAAATAAGCGTATAATTCGAAGCTTCGGACGGTATAACACAAAGTAAACGGTTCCCCCTCGTGGAACATTATTATTCGGGCGTATGTTCGAAAGTATTCGAATCCAGTTCAACGTATCCCGCTTAGTTCCATCGATCTCGATCGCGAGTAGGGGAGGCTGTAAAGCTTCCGAAATAGTTTGGTAATAAATCACCGGCGCAATCAACCCGCAAAATTGATCCAGCGTGTTCGCGTATTTATTTTCCTAGGTGTTTGATTGAATCACGTCTAGCCGTTCGACGATTTACGATTCTATAAAAATCTTCTCGGAGCAGATCGTCGGTAATAAAAGTCAATATGCTACCCCGGTTTTATCTCGGAAACAAAGACTTTTTGTATTATGTATAGTCGTTGATTAACAGTGGAAAAATAATTCGGTGACAAAGTTAATATATTTTCTTACCATTTGGGAGAGTTCACTCACACGATTCCGACCAATTGCAATTTTACGGTCTACGAAAATCTTTCTGAAAGACTTTTTGTATTATATAGTCGTTGATTAACAGTGGAAAAATAATTCGGTGACAAAGTTGAAATATTTTTCTACCACTTGGGAGAGTTCACTCACACGATTCCGACCAATTGCAATTTTACAGTCTACGAAAATCTGTTTAAAAGCGTCCAAATATGTGTTGTGTAAGTGGAATATGAAAAAGGGGATGAGGGAAAAGTGAATATTTCATTCGCTGATTAATATATTCTTAATGGTAAAAATAAAATAATTGCAATGTTACAGTCTACGAAAATCTGTTTAAAAGCGTCCAAATATTTGTTGCGTAAGAGGAATATGAAAAAGGGGATGAGGTTAAAGGGAATGTTTCGTTCGCTGATTAAAATATTCTTAGGGGTAAAAAGCGTGAATAGTTCCGGTCAAAACACACGTGTATTTTTATATTTTACGCGTGCATGACGCAAACGCATAAAGATCGGCAGTCCACTGATCATGTTCCGTGGTTGCAGGTGCTGAAGGAAGACGTTCCCGGATGAAACGGGCTATCTCCCATCGCTTCGAGCGAAATCGAACGGCTGAAATATCGAGTCTGGCCGAGCGCGTCTCCCGAATTAATTTCCTTCGACCTGGTTTCGGTTTTTCGAGAGCGAGAGAGAGAGAGGGAGAGGGAGAGAGAATTCGAAGGCCGCGAAACAATCTGCTAATTGATTATTCGATGGTCGGGTTGGTGGCGGGCTCTCGCGAGTATGCAAATTCGAAGGTTGCCGGCTCGGGGCGCGAACGATGACGTCGAAAATGATTTCGCGAACGCTCTCCAGACGGTGACGGAATAATCGCAGCGTCAACGATCTCGGATCCAGGCACAGTAGCGCTGTGCGCCGAGCACCGATCGAGAACGGATTAAAGGCTTGACCCGTTTCCGAAGATCAAGGTTTGCACGCGCGAAACGCGCAGTCAAAGAGGAAAATGCGCGAGTATGTTTCGGCAGGGGGTTAGGGGGAGGGTGGGGGTAGGTGGAGAATTTCTGTAAATCTGCGCGAGCACCGCTCGCGTCGGGCGTGTTTCCACGAGCAATTATCCCCTAAGAACGACGGGCTAAGCTATGAGCTATGTGCAACTAGAACCGCATTTCCGGGATGGAAATCCTGGATTCGGGTTGCTAGATTGCGCCCGGCTCGTTAGATTCGACAGTAATTACTCCACCCCCGACGTCGCGCTGCTCCGCTTTCCGATAATTTCGGAATCGCAATATGTCGAGAAAAATTTCGGGCCCCCTTTGAATTCAACGCTAACCGGGTATACTGTCTTTCATTAAAAAAAAAAATAACGCGTCATTTAACCCTTTGCACTCGAAGCTATTTTACCTCCAAAAGGAAACATTTCTTCCGACCTAGAATATTTCCCTAGAAATATTTCCTCGTACAATACTGAAATGTTTAGTAATTTATTAAATGCAAACAAATTTAACTCCAACTTATTCTCGTCATATTTCGACTTGCTAGTTTTTAACTGTCAGATTTTAAATGCTGCAATGACCTGTAAATGATAATATTAAAGTCATTCGAAACAATCTTCATTCATCAGAGAAGTAATATTATTTTGATTACAATATTAATTACACACTTGAAGTAGGACGCCGCACATCGGTGGTGCTTGAGAGGCACACTTGGAGCGTTAAGGGTTAATAATGCAAAACATATTTTGAATAATGATACAGCAATTTTTAGTGGTGCCTTACGGTCACCATTCGCGTGCTAGGGGTTAAGATGCAATATTTAAGAAAATAGAAGTATCAAAATTTCGTGTTGCAGAACAGACGAACATTTGTGTACGGTTTTTTCAAAATTCTCTTGTATTCTCTTCTTTTCGTATGCTTTCCCCACCCGCTTATGTTTATTCAACGCCCCCTGATTGCATTCTAAGTTATTACCACCCCCTTAGATCGCTCCGGTGGCCCCTCCAGGGGGTGGTATTGCCTACTACGGGAAGTACGGGGTGGTTGACCTAAAGTTAGCTACGTGAATATCTTCCTCAGTCGCAATAAAAAGTACATTGCATACAATTTGTTCGAAACTGATTACATATTTACATTTGGAAATCTAAAGAAACGTACAGAGATAATTAAATTATTGAAGCTACGAAAAATGTAATTATGACTCGGATAAAGTTTCCTACAGTGTTGCCAAATATACATCTGCAATGTTTGTAGAATCTTTTTGTCCTCTGTGAAACAGTATTAACAATAGTTATTATTGTAGAATAACTTGTTATTTTAATTCGGCTGGCCCATGTCAGTCAGCCCATGCTTTGTTTTTCCGTGGCTCGGAATTGCAAACCTAATCTAAATAAAAAAACATAAGCATGCGGTGTTGATGTTCTTGTTTATGTTGCGATAAAAAAAAGAGTGGTCGGTCGGAATTAATGTGGCCGAGCGAGGGGAATGTTTTCGCGCTAGAGGTGGGCTTTTTCCGGAGTTTTTCCATGCTAATTGTGGGGGGGGGGGTAGTGCGTTCACAACATTGAATATACATGTTGTATGACGTAGTGTTATTTCGACTTACAAGAAAAGAACACATTTTCATTATGGAATAAGAAACAGTACGGTTTGTAAACATAGTTCTGCATATATCTTTTCGTTTCGCAATTATTGAAATTAGAAAGACGATTCCCTGAACGTTTCTATTATTTTGCATTTGATTCGCTCATTTTTTCTCATAAATGCATAAAATCCGCTGATGAGTCCCTAGATCTAGGACACGACACTCCCTCTTCCCTTTTCTTTTGAATTTTCCAGGTTCAAGATGGAAGAGATCGACCGAGGAAATTGAACAGTTTCCTTAATCAAAATCGTTGAACACGCGGCGACTTATTTGCAACGGAAGTTCGGCGTCTCGAAAATTCCGAAAAAAATTTGATAACTTGCAGAAAAATGTAGCTCACGCGACGCTGGCGTCGGAACAAATTTTTTCCCCGGCTGAACAATATTGCCAGAGAAAACACCAAAAGAACTCTCGACTTTTCGTATCAGAGCAAACATTTAGAAAATTGTACAATATGCGGAAAATAAGTAAGTGAGAATATCTCAAAAAGTCCGGGTCTTATATTTTAGAAACACAACTTCTAACTTTTCTCGCGATATTTTCCAATTGTATATTTAATAAAGCAGATTTCATGTATAGGGGAAAAATATCAACCAATAGCAAACTTTATGGGAAGCTCGCGATTGGTTCGTTTCCGTTATGATAATGCTGCAGCAAATGCAACGATAGTATCGAAACCTCGATATTTTTAGATTAAGTATCGATACTAGAATATATCGGCGAAATATCGATATTCCGATATATCGCTACAGGAAATTTCATATTAAGCTTGCGAAGAGATTGCCCTGTGGGGCACCGCTCTGGCTCCGTCGAGAGCAAAGAGGCCACGCCCACTCAGAGCATTCTCTATCTATAGAGAGAGCAAGATAATTGTCATACTGATCCATAACCAGCTGCGTAACTCCACCTTTGATGTTTTCGTAATCCTCATCCTCCCTTTGTTTCGCCTAATTAGTGGCTGCAACGTTTATCAGGCGGCGGGGTTAATAGACGCTGAATAGCGATAGGATTATAATAATAGTCAGGATTCGAATAGGATTATTCATGATATATTCGATCAACACGAATAAGCGATCGAAGCTATCACATTTTTCTCCCGATATAAGAGGAGGATGTTTCTTCCGAAATAAGAAAATCCCTATCCCCCTTTTTTTTTTTGAAGATCTAGCCTTTTCTAACGAAAAGAATAAGTTTAGAGCATAAGCACGTTAACACTTTTACGTAGAACACAAGAAACTGCATCAATTGGTGCAATAAAAAATATAGGTTCCTATTGAAAAAATCGAGATTGTGGCATTTGTCATATGCACCGATGCAACAAATTATACCATTCAATTTTGAATATTCAATTCAATTTTGATCTACAGTGACTCCCACTAATATTCGAACGCTTTTAGAAATCGTATAACTTTGTTAACATTGGATCTCACGACTTGGATTTTTGTTAAGAAATTAGCACAATTGCTTTGCTACATAATGTGAAAAAATTTTTTTACAAAAATTGCAATTGAAAATACTAAAAGTTGTGTTTTGCAACCTTTTTACGTGGACCTGAATTGAAAATTTAGAAAGTACGATTGATGCGAAAATGGCGCAATCTACTCGTACAATACTGAAGTATTTAGTAATTTATTAAATACAAACAAATTTAATAGTATAAAAAACACAGTGGAAGTCATTGTATATCAGTTTGTTCTGCTTCGAACCGTTTAGGAGATACAGCTTGTTCCAGCTGCGTGGGACAGCCTGCGTAACATTACGACCTTGAGCCTACAAACTATAACGCTGTAATAGTTTTTGCGCGTTACACCGTAAAATGTATAAACGACAAGATAAGCCCGGCTTGCAGGCAGGAACAGAGGGATGAAGAGATCACCGATTAGTCCCGGATACGGTCTCGAATATTCCGTTTTAATCGCGGACAATATTACCAGCGGGGCAGGAGCAGGAAATGGTTCATACGCCGGCCCTTCCCCTCGGGCTTCCTGTTTTAAGCAGAACCTCGTAGTTTCCACGGGGACCGTCCCGACGTCGAGTCGGTTATGGTCGCTAGCGCCTCTAAAATCGTATTTCTAACGCGGTCGTTTCTTGTCGCCATTCAAGTGCGGCTTCCGCAACCGACCTGCCCGGACCACGACAACGACAACGACAACGACAACGACAACCTCGACGAAGACGCCGTGGGCTTCGCTGCCGAGATAACCGGAAAGTATCGCCCGGAGCAGCCGGAATTACGTGCCGAGCTTCCGGTGTCTTTGCCGGCTGGAAAGATCGACGCTCGTGTTCGAGCGAGTTACGGGCCAACCTCGCGGAAATTTATTGTATTTGCGGTTTTATCCCCTCCCCCTCCCCTCCTCTTTCTCTAGCTACAGATTTTTATGTACTTATCGGCCCGGTTTCTTATGACACCCCCCCCCCCCGGTGAAATTATTACTTTCACGACCGTCGTCCATAACGCCGCAAAATCTTTTCAACATTCTCTGAAGGCTACGCCGACAACCAATGGACTCCGGCACACAGAGCCAAGCGGTCCTCGAGTTTATCTGACCGGTCGGTTGACATTTACACGGTTCTCCAGGTGCTTTACCGTCGGCGTAAAAAGTATTCGTACGACCCTTAAAACGGAATAACTTTTTTACAATTGTACCAATCATCCTTCGCGAGGGACTAGAAGCGTTTGATTTTTGAAAAAGTTGCAATTGGCAGGAGAAATAAAATGGGCACTTTATAAATTGCGTAGGAGCAATAGCAACTTCTCAAAAAAAATTTTTAACACACACTACCTAGTAAACTAATCCTTCTAACATTAAGTGTACGTGCGTAGATGGAAAAGATCTGTCACTCCTGCTTGGTTACTTAAAACCGTGCTAGGCAATTATTTAAAGGCTGAAGTGTTTTGAACATTAAGAACAAAGAGGAAACTTGAGTCTAGTAGAATTTTAATATTTTTAATTTTCCGATTATTAAGATTCTAAAGTTCCACAAATTTCTTTTTCAGGGTGTACATTATTACGAAGCTGGCTGAAAATTTGAGTGGATACATTTTTCTCGTTGATGTAAAATAATGTGAAACGGTCGGTTTTAGTGCTCCGTGAAGCTAGTGTCGAGGAAGCGTTACTGATTCAGTGTGTTCATGAATAATCCGTGTGGCCAGAGATATGTTCAGTGTTTACGATTCCATTAAAATTCATCGGAACGTCAGCGAAACAGAGGAGACGGGCACAAAGGCCGAATTTTCCTGTAAATTCTTGGCGTTCCGGGTAACCGAAGCGACAAACGGGCCCCGTTGTATTACGCGCGCGATCGCGCCACCTAACTAACGTAATATCGACGGACACGTTAGAGCGTCTAACTTATGGTTATTCCGGTTTCGTCGGCCCCCTTCGGTTACGGAAAAGCGATATTAATATCGGATGTAAGCCCCGGCTTGCATTCAAAGGGCCGCTCGCCGCGGCACCGAGCCACGTAAGACGATTATCGCAGACCCCGGCGTATCGGTGGCATGCTAATTACATCAGAGACAGGGAATACGCAATTAAGCCATGTCCCCCATGAATTTTGCGAGGGGCGACCCTTGTGGCCGAGCTGTCGCGACAGCCGTTCAACCAATCTTTTTTCCAAGGATTGCAAAAATCCGAGCAGTCCTCATTTTAATTAAATTAACATACGCTCTAACAAATTAAACAATTACACCGGCAAGAAAGAACAAGATACAAAATCCAAGGATACGTCAATGATGCCACCGACTCGAAGCTATTTTTTTTCATATCAGTAATTTTTATATTTTTATAATAAAGTTTGCCAAGTATGAGAATAAGCTCTCAATTTGATTTAGTAATTGACAGAGTTCCCGACAGTCGCGTAAAATTTCATTTCACAAACCGCATATGAATTCCGAGCATTAGTTAACAGAAATAAGACTTGACATGCTTCTCATCTTAATTGAAATCTGATCGAATTACCGACAGAATTTCGAATCGACACTATCTTCGGTAAATTAATTTATACACAGCCATGCATGCATAAACGTACCGCACCGATACCTACACCACCGACCATCATACGTATTAATATGTTTACGGTCCAATTTGTGGGTCACATAGTCGAATAAAATTCGTCTCACTCGACTGCTAATGTTTATGCATTTATAGCGTGATGGAATATGCAAAGCACTATAATATTCCCCGACGGACAGTCTCATCTAACCAACCGCATTTGAAATTTAAAATTTTCGTTTGGCTCACGATCGTATGGCAGTATCGATGCCCGCGAATTTCCATGAGCAACTTCCATGGTATTGCCTTTTACCCGACCGCGATCACTATAAACGCATACCCGCTCAGAACTGGGATGCGAGTGCAAGTCTAGATGCAGTTGTTCTGAAAACTGCCATTTTTATTTTCTGTCGAGAATATATTGGTGACGGTGAGCAAGATTAATTCAGGATAAAGTTATTAACAAAAAGCCTATTAACACGTTCACCGCCACGTCAGTCACGTATGACCGACAGTGATTTTTGAC
>CM052120.1:749977-767197 GCA_028454245.1 Halictus quadricinctus
TCGACTGCATAAGTCGAGAATGCTCGGGGCAGAAGGAAAACAATGATTTCGTCACGCGAAATAAACGGCAGAACGGGAACGCGAAAGGCCACGTGCCGGATAAACGATATTTCGACACCGGAGTTCGCCGGAACGCAAGGCGGCGCGGATGCAATTATTATTTCAGGTAATTTCGACTCTCGTAATTCTGCTTCCATCGCGCGGCTATTATGGCGAATTCGTCTCATCAAGCGAACAAAGATGATGAGAACTTGAGATCTCCATCCGTCCCGTAGACATCAAGACTTTCGTCGAAATTCGTGTTCGGGAGTTACGATTCATTCGGTTTAGAAGAATTAATTAACCCGGAAAGATGTTACCGGCGTTTCTGTTCGGTGGGGTCTACGTTCAAGGTGGATTTCAGTAGTATAAGTCAATAAATGTCGAGTACAAGATCTTTTAGAATTACGAAAAATACAGTAGAAGTTTCTTGTTACAAATGACCCGTTTATTTCGAAACTGGCCCAAGTCCACTTATACTGAAATTGATATATTTAAGGGTTTGTGTTTCAATAAAATTAAAAATATACTACTTAAGTGTATCTGAAAGAGTTAAATTTACAGTTCCTATTAAAATGATAGGAATTATTGAGGGAATCTGAATCAAAAATGGAGTTAAGCCACATTCAATAATTGACAAACGGACTTGGGCCACTATCAAAATAAACGGGTCAAATAGCAAATTGAAAAAATGTGTTTCGTAGATTCATATAGGTTGTACAGGCAATTTCATGGTAATTGGTCAATTGCGAGAAAGAGTGACGGGACTCGGGGGTTCGGTTTCTAATCTCGGGCCGGGTTGGTCGTTTTCGGGGGGTGCCGCCGTGAAAACAACGACGACGGCAGCAAACTAGGAAGGCGAGCATAGTGGGCAGGGTACTTGGGCAAACACGGTCGCGCGAACCAAATTCCCTTACACGACCGGTTCAGAGCCGTTCCTTTCCTGGATAGACTGGATCCACCGGCTCGTACATAGACATCCTCTTAACGGGGACGGAACTAATGCACGTGGGAACTTGGGCACATTACGACGGCCAGCGTCGATCGCGTACCACCGGCGAACAACCGGATCAGACTGCGGGGGACTCTAGCCAAATTGTAATGGCGTCGTATTATCTTGAACCGACTGGTCTCCCGATTGCGTTTCGATTCGATCTGCCTTGCTCTCCTCTCTCCCTCTCCCCCTTCTTCTCTCATTTTCGCTCTCTAGTCTACTCCAGCCCCTTCGATCTATCTGCCGTCGGATCAAAATGAACGCTAGGAAAGCGAAACTCGAACCAGATTCGATCTAGCCCCGACGCGGCGTAATAACCGCGATTGGCGGATCGGCTCTTTTTTTTATCTCCGTGGAAAACTGGCTATAAACCGGGGGATTCCAATTGGTCGGACGCGGATTATGAATTTAAGATTTTGCCTGACGCCGCCGAGCCGAGCCGCCCCGTCGTTACCGGATTTCGATCGGATCGATCCAACTGCCACCGAGCTCTGTGCTACTGAATGGCTCGAGAGAATAGGGGATAATTGGTTTGCTTGAGGATTTTAATTAGTCTGATCAGCGATCGATGGAATTATATAGTTATATCGTTGCGATATGCCTCCTCAAAAATTCATTGTTTCTTTAGGATTGAATATTAATGTATCCAGGCCCAGAGCTGGGTAAAATAGTCTTTTAAAGTATGTTTACAACTTCGAAAATAAAATGATTTGAAGCAATAAATTTTTATTTAAAATATCTATTCTCTATTTAAAAAATATTAGAAATATTTGGATACCGTTCTGAATTATTTCACTTATTTAAATAATTTTTTTAACGTAAATATTTCCAGGGGAGAATAGAATAGGGGATAATTGGTTTACTCGAGGATTTTAAGTAGTCTGATCAGTAATAACAGAGCCAAATAAAAGAATTCAAGTTTGAAACGATCTACGTAAAGTACTAAGTAAAAATCTAAAATATTAAATGGTAGTTGAAATATTTGTTTCGGCAATTGTTACACACCTCTGTCCCGCATTTGTTCAACTGGTAAATCATCGGAAGAGATTTCGCACAATAGGACGGAGAATTCTCTTTTTACGCGGTTCGAAAGTAGCTGCCGGATGTTTAATTGCAAGCGTTCCCCTCGAAACTTAACAACGAAGTTACGTTTGCTCAAATTCGAACTTGATAGCCCGACTGCTTCAGCCAAGAGCTCAGACGGAGCCGAGCATGGCTGCTCATCGTGCCACGGGGTTTACCTTTACTCTTACGCAGCGAAGTTGGAGTAGTTGTTGGGCTGCCCGGAACGTTAAACCCCCGTGCTACCACGAAACACTGGAAAATAAACGGCTCCGAAATCGAAACGAGACTTTCTAGTTGCTCGTTAATTCGGCACGATTGCAGATCCCAGTTTCGTCGATGGCCTGGGTATTAGGGGAAGCTCTCCCGTACCGATCTCAATTCTTATCAACCCTTGCCACTTCTCGATCAGTTCCTGCCGTTTACTAATAAATGCTTGGAATTGATATCTACTGCAATCACGGGCAAAGTTAAGTGCCCAAACTTCCAAAAACTAAATTTTTAAAAATTGCAACCGAACGACCCAATTTTTTTTTTTTAATATTTGCTAGGTAATGTGCCAAAAAATTTGTTGAAATTGCTATCGCTCGGACTTTGAAAGCAAAAGTGACCATAACGATTTCTAACTTTTTGCCTATAATGAAAATTTAAAATATTTCTATTCTCTAAGAAATAAATTGCTTCGAAGTAGAAAAATGGTGAAAACGGCAATTAGAAGAATTTCTGAATTATCGAGATTTTTGTCTATAACTGTGACAAAAAAATTACAGAAAGAAAAAGCATTAAAAAAAGTGCAGAAATGTTCGCGTAATCTCGATCTAACGTAGGATGTTCAGGAGAAACAGGATAAACGTTTTAGTTGGAGATACAGTTTATCTGGCGCTGGGTTAATAAAAATCAACGGAAGGTTGTAAACATCGATTCGGAAAGCTGCTTGGCAAGTGAAATGGAACCGATCCCGACGGTACGTCGAAAACAATATTGAACTTTCGAGCGGAAGTTCCGCGCGAATTTTCCGCTCGGCATATGGCTTGTTTAATCGCATAAATTAAACCCGTCCGTCGTCGAGGAAACAAATCTGCTGAAACTTTGATTACGTTAAACAATATTGTGCGTGTTTGCCGGTGAAAAACTAATTTAAACTCCGCTGGGTACGCTCGGTCGTTTTCCGCGCGTCGTTTACTTTCGGATCGTATTAAACAAATTCGGCTGATAACGCGGCGATTCGAGATACGGACATGAAACTGGATACTAAATGGAATAGCAAATAACCCGGGAAAAGACAAATCAGAGGAACTTTAGAGACCAAACATTTTCTATGCTCGAATTAACTCGCTTTAATTAGCGATGGGGGACTCGTTTTTCACTGATACTCCAACAATTGAAAATAATTAACTGTTCAAAGAATTATCTTTGTGGAGACACGTTGACAGAGCTCGGTACAGTTCGAGCAAAAAGTAGTGATGGGTACGATCCTTCTGAATCAGTATCGACTCCTAATAGCAAAGTATGATTTATGGTACATATGAATACGTATCAGAGAGTATCGATGTAAGGAATTACCCCTCCAAGATTACTTTGAGAGAGCTCGGTACAGTTCGAGGAAAAAGTAGTGATGGGTATGATCCTTCTGAATCAGAATCGATTTCTAATAGCAAAGTATGATTGCATCTATAGTAAACATGGATACGTATCAGAGAGTATCGACATATGAATTCCTCCTCTAGGATTACCTTCACAGAGCTGGCTACAGTTGGAGTAAAAAGTAGGTATGGGTATGATCCGTCCGAATCAGTATCGACTCCTAATAGCAAAGTATGATTGCATCTATAGTACATATGAATACGTATCAGAGAGTATCGACACAAGGAATTACCCCTCTAGATTTACCTTGACAGAGCTGTGTACACTTCCAGTAAAAAGTAGTGATGGGTATGATCCATCTGAATCAGTATCGACCCCCAATAGCAAAGTATCATTCGAATGGGATCGGTATCGATGGTTTCACAATTCTCTAAAAGTTTTCAAAAATTTTGAAATGAAACCACCATAGATTTGAAAACCGAAGCTTCCTCTTTACAACGACTCGTCAAAAATTGATGTACGATTTTTTCCCACTGTTTTACGGAACAAAACTGAGGAACAAGTTGGCGGAAATTCAACAAATTTTTGTTCAACGTTATCTTGGTGCGTTCGTACCGTGTTTGACCATGGGACTATAAAAAAGACGACAAAGTGTAACCACGCGGAAATACTACCCTATTCAAATTCATTGATTTCTACTGCTACGGCTTCTGTCAGCGATAGCATATCTATTGCGTATTGACTTTCGGTATTGCGATTTTTCTTTTTCACCGAGAGCACATATACATTCTTTTTTTTTTACATTCACTTTTACTATCGCAGCTCCTCTGTGTCAACGATAGCGTTACGGTCGGCATTCACTTTTACTACCGCCGCTGTCAAAGGAGTATCGCATGAAAAAGCGGTGTGTACAAACGGCATTATCCTGAACTGTAAATATCCAAACACTAAATTCCGGAAATTCTTTAAACCTTCGACACTAGACCTACTAAGTTTTAAAATTAGTTTAACCTTTAGAAAACCTTTAAAAATTCCTGTATCGTTATTAAAAATATTTTGTACATTATTAAATTTCTTTGTATGTAATAAATTACTAAACACTTCAGTAAATTGCATCATTTTCGTATGTATAAGGAAAATATTCTAGGTCGGAAGAAATGTTTCGTTTTGAAGTTAAAATAGCTTCGAGTGCAAAGGGTTAATTAAAAATTGGTGTCTTATCAATATATTTTTTCCGACACCAGGGGGATTAAAGGGTTCCACAAATCTTTCAATCTCCGCTTTTAGGCCCACCGCGCGTCTCATTTTCTTCCATAAAATCTCGTCGACTGCCGCACGAAGAACGAAACCAAAAAACTTTTCGAACCGAAACGAACGGGGCGCACGCACGGTCCCATAAAATCCGCTGACAACTCGCGAGCAGAGTTCGGCACGCGGAAGTAGTATGGTTAATGGGGAACGCACTGCGGAAACAGCTCGGCCAAGCATAGTTATTCGGGGCGTAGTATACCCGAGATGCGCTAGAATCTTTTCCTATCTGTTCGTAGTTTCTGGACCGGGGCTGGTATTATCCCCTTAAATTGCATTCCCCCTAAATGTACCGTGGCAGAATATCCCCGTGTAATTTCGGATTCATGACAAGCGATTATCGACTTCCGGTGCCTCGGGCGTTCCCGTGGCGTTCTCTCACTTCGCGGGCAGCAGTCCGGTGGTGAAGGGCGGGTAGGGGGAGGGGGTGGGAAGCCGAAGGAAAATGTTGCAGGATGGCTGCTCGCAGTTGAAGTCGCATTTAACGAACCTTTGCGCCGTTTCGCCGGCAGCTTCCTCCATAATGGCGCAGTCTTCAGCTCTCTTTTTCCCTTTTCCGGCGTTGCTGCAGCCGACGGGTCACGGATCCACGTCCAGCAGTTGTTCGCGGGAACTGCGAAACGATGGATCGACCGCGTCCGCGTCGTTTCTCTTCCAATAGCCCGCGTGCGGAACGGTTCACCGGTCCGGGAATCGTCGTTCCTCTATTCACGCGGAAATAACCCGAACCTACGTATTTATAGCGAGAGAACGTTGCCGCCGCGATTTTTTACGATTATGACAGCCAACCGAAACGACGATGGGGCGAACTGCATCGCGCAGCAGCCACTGAGGGCCAACGCTCGCAGGGCCAGCCCTACGGACTCCGTTTCCGCGATTAACTTGTTAATTCGAGCAGATTCGGCTATCTTAGGAATCCGCGGCCATACTGGTCCAGGACACGCGAAAATTGTGGGCAAAAGTCAATTCTTCAAGTTTAAGATTTCGGAGAAATTCAAGCGAAAACCCTTCAACACGTTCACTACCATGCCAGTCAGACTGACAGTGATTTTTGACCAGGTTTAGACATTTTTATTATAACATATCCAGATAAACCGAATTTTATTAAGATCTTTAGAAACAACATCCCCCATAATACATTTAAAATTTCTAGTTTCGCTTTCGTTAATTAAATTACTCTGATTTTGTAAGAATCTCTGGGAATGATATGTGGCATTTAACGTGTTAAGGGAGAATTGCTTCTTCTGGAATTTATAATTTTTTATTGAGAGAATTGTTAAACTAATTTCCATTAAGCTTTGCCGAAGAAAGTATTCCGCGAAAATTGCGTTCCTGAGAAAAAGAAATAAATGAGAAAGCGGCCGTGGAACATGTATATTCAATTAACTTATCCCGAAATCGATAGATGTCTGATCACAACAGGCCGAATCTCCTGTCGCCAAATCGAGAGCTGAAATGACTGGTGTAATAGTTTATTGGTTATCGCGGGTGGGTTAGTTATGTTTGTTACTGCGTGAGATTGCCCGGCAGGTTTTGCGGTCGGAAAATTTCTGGGCCGGCGCGGCGACTAGCGAAACGACGACACTCGGCTCGCGCGAATTATGAACGGACGCTTTATCAGGCTGATCGATCACGCCTGCGGCTTCGGTATCGGTGGATGGTATCGAAGTCGGATTAACGATAACGGCTAACACGAGCACCGATACAGATTCCCGTCGTTGAACGACGTCAATTTATAATAGGGCTTTTATTATACAGTCCCCGGTACCGCTCCAGAATACACCCGGAAAGCTTATGATCGAATAGCTTGGCAGGTAAATAGTTTGATGTACGTTCCACATATAGAACAATAAGACTCTTCTATTCTCCATAATCTATTGCTATAAATTTCTTAGTGAAACAATTGTTCAGTTAAATGGTTTGGTTGATTCAAATATTATCGGTTCGGATAATCGACGATCCACTGTATCGTGAATTAAACAGGTGAATGTGAACCGAATGGTGCCGTGATTGGTCTCGTTTTGATCCGAAAAATGCGAGAAATATATTGGCAAAATTTCCATTAAAAAATCGGTACCGTGCTTCGTTCACGAAAGAGTCCTTATCGAAGGAAGCTTCATCAGAAGGGACATCGCTATAAATCTCCATTAAACTATAAAATTGTACAGAATACCCAGCATACGAATCAGAACCTACCAGTCGAGTATTTGCCTGGGAATTTATCGGTTCCGATTCTTTCGCGTTTTGTACGATTCGAATGTGTGTAGTGAAAGCAGCGGCCGGGTCCGCGAGTTATTTTTGTCACTGTATATTCACCGGGGACCGTGGTTTCGGTATCGCGGGCGAATTATTTTTCTCGATATTTACGACCGCGGCCAGAGTAAATTTCCGATCTACTTTGACCGACCGGGCGTGCCGTGGAAAAATACCAATGAGAGGTTTACATATGCCGTGGCGCACACGTGCCGCCGGCACTCTTTTGCTATTCCCTTCGTGAAATACGCTGAAAACGCTCTATACATATTCCATGCTTTTGCCGGGCGATGTACACCGTTCCCCCGTTCAGCCCCGATATTCGGGTAATTTAATTTGTAAACGAATATGCGGAATGATAATGTTGCCCGGCAGCTGACGTTAGAAACTTTCCGATCGCCACCGGTTTGTTCACGAATAAATCAAATTACCAATACCGCCTGTACAGGCTGCACTTTGACCGCCTCGAATATTTCCCTTATTTGTGATAATAGGAGGTAACCACGTACAGGGCGACCTACAATTTTGTAAATGGAAAGCTATATATTTTTATGATTCAAGGACCTCCTGAAACCCCCAAGTTCGAAAAGAAGATCTTGACAAGATATTTCAAGGTCAGTGGGAGGAACAACTACAGTAAATATTACACATGCTATAATAATATATATTTATGATCTCTTAAATATGGTAAACTGTTTATTTGATATATTTATAATATTTTGAGTATTGTTTGTTTGACAACCGTGAAATGTGAGCAGTTTTATTACCGACCAGCAAACTAGAAATAAGAAAAGAGATATAGCGAGAAAAAGTTGCTACAAAGTTTGTTTTAGATTTCAAAATAATTGATTACTCATGGGTCCTCCTAATAATTTTCTCCGGGCATCTAGGAAACAGTGCGCATTGATTGGAAATCGAGGGGTTAATTTTCCAGTGAAGTGTCTGCAATTTTTTTCCGGCCATGCTTCATTGTCGCGGAGGGTAAGACGGTGGCGCGTGGGTGGGGGGAATTCTGGGGAGGGTGCAGATTGTACAGATGCGGCGAACGCGTTCGCGTGTAGTTCGCGAATAGCCGAACTCAGGCGGCGTCGCAGCTGCGGCGCACGACAGCCCCATTATGGGATCGCGTGCACGACACCTCCGCCACGAGGAACCGGAAACTGCGCCACGGTGGCACCGTGTTCGCGCCCGACCGCTTCCGAATGCCGAACGACTGCTGGCTGACAAACTGCTCGAGGAAACGGCGACACTGACGGCCTGACGTTACGCCAGTTCGCGAAAGTATGCGAACAGTAATTATCACCCTGCGAATCTTGTCAATTCAGTGCGAGGAGTACCTCTAAGTTACCTGTCCCTGTTAACACTTTGACTGCCAAACTAGAAACCTCAAAAATTCCATAAAATCGCAGTAAGTTATTTAATGAAATAAAAATTGGAAGAATTAAATGTACGATATTGAGTAGTCATCCAACCTTCTTGCATTTTACAGATCCTAACCAGATTTGGTGGAACGAATATATGAACGTAAAAATTCATTTTAAAATTTCCGTATTTTAGTAAGCAGTAGAACTGGAAGAAATAAATAGAGAAAGTATTTCTTCCCTTTTCAAATGAATTAAACTATCAATTTATGTGCCACAAAGGAAGGAGAGGAAGAGAAGAAAAGAAAGGCGACCTTGAACGGTTGAAATTCTACGATCGAAGCTCGGCAGATTTGTTCGCGGAAAATCTCGAAGAAGCCGGTCGATCGTCGCGTTCAGTTGCGGATAAAATTATTTCGCGGAGCCGAGGAAGTTTGTTCGAATGGTTAAGGGAGTTTGCCTACGTGCGGCGAGTACGGAAGATGGAAAACGGCCGAGACGTGTACTACAAGTAAATTATGACGGTCTAGCGTTGTTTTAGTCCTGCGGTTGATCCTGCTGCGGCTCTCGAGAACCAACGGGTTCTAATCGATGCCGAAGCGGGATGTGTTTATGTCGAAGTTAACGGATGATCGTAAGCTGCGCGCAATTATACCCCTGAAGAAGGCGTTTGCATTCAACGTAAATCAATTTACGGAAACGCGACCGAGATGCAATCGAATTCTCGTCGCATAACAGCAATTGGTATAATAGAATTATCTAATAACAGACGTTCATGCTTACGTTTTCTTAAGCGTTCAAATAACGGGAGCCCTTTTAATAAAATTGTAAAACAAAGGATGCTCATATAATGAAACAGTAATCCTACATTATATCGTTTTCCAATAATTTTTTATCCTAAAATGTGTTCAATTTCCGTCGCTGTTGTGTTATCTTCTGACGATTTCGATACCCAGGAAAAAGTTCTCTAGTACGGTGAAGAAGCTCGCGACGAAACGCGGATGGCCCGGGGCCATTCGGTCAGATAAGGGAGACAAAGGAAAAAAAATTAATCACGAGGCGCTCGCTCCGCATCCGGTCTATTTCCAGGGCTCCTTTTTTCTCGAATCATGGCGAGGAACCGCGGACGATCCGGGGCGGAATGCGGGCCATCGTTTCGCCGTGATATTTCACCGGCTTCTGAGAAATGGTGGCTCGGCGAACGTGTACGGTTGTGTCTGTTCGACTTTTACCTGTGTTGCGCCGCGCCCACCGATCCTTCAGGTACCATTGGAATAGCTTGGGAACAGTCGACAATCTTTTTCGGAGCTGTTGCCATACGAACGCGTACCATTCTTTTATCCTTCTTTCGGGACACGTCCCGGAAAACTGAAGGGCCGATGCATTATAGTACAGTCGGGGACAAAAGGATTCCTCAGTGTCTCTTTGTGTTTCCATACGACGGAAATGTATATTTTAGTAAATCGAGTAGCGAGCATATTCTTTATAAAACATTTTTGCAATGTACTAGATTCATTGAAAAATTAGGGGAAGTAACAATCGTTAATGCAAAAGCGCGAGACGTAATTATTTATTTAGTCGGAAATTGATCAACATTAAGAGAGTTAATGGAGATCCAATGTTCATCGAATAGTAACGATATCCTGGATTTCGAAGAGGTTCACGGGATTAACTCGACGACCCTGGATTAGGTTCCTGGATAATCCTGGCGGACTTTGAAGTATTTTTGTTGAAAGTGGAGCCGGTCTAAAGCTGGAACTATAACGATAGGAAAATGTAGACGGTAATTGGTGTCGGTTCGGTCCCAGGACACTCGTTAACGGTCCTCGCGAAATTCGATAATATCGTTAATAGCGGCTGAGTTAATTAGCGCCTAATGAATTTCGAGGGACAGGGCTAACGATAATAATAAATTACGCGCCATAGGAGCCGGCTGATAGTGCGGCCGAGCGTGCGGTTAAGCAGCATTCGGCGCGATTATGCGCGGCTATTGATCACTCATTAGTGAAACGATCGTCTGATACGTTAGGTTTCTGGTCCACTCAAGTATCATAGACCTCTGGCACACACTTGACAGCTCAATATTTCATCGCGGTCGTCCGGCCTCGATGGACTACGAAGGACGATTACATCAGCCCGTTATTACCGGTAGGATATGCGAATCGGTTGGGAGTAATATTAATCTCAACCTAGATAACACCGATTCGACGCACAATGGCTAACCAGCTCGCGATGGCTGATAAAAGTCGGAGACGTTCTACTTAATTTCAGAAATCTGCTCTATAAATTTTTCGTACAGTGCGAAGGAAGTTTGAACGATTAAATATTCGATACAAACGATACAAAACTGCAACTGGAACATTTTTTTTCCCTCCCGCGAAACAGCGACAATTGAACATTTCGCGGGAAAAATTCGCCGCGAAATAATTTCGTGCGAGTCGAATTAGCCGGTATCAAGGGAGGCCCCGCGGCCACGTTTCATCGCGGCGCGTACGTGGAAAGAAAACTGGGAAAATGAAGTAGCGTGGCAGAAACGATGCTCGCCGACTCGCTTGTCCGATCCACGAGAGCACCGAGAGAGAGAGAGAGAGAGAGAGAGAGAGAGAGAGAGAGAGAGGGAGGGAGGGAGAGACTTTCCGCGAGGTCATTTTTATTTTCAGCGGCTCTTGAGTGCGGCAGATGACGTGAAAGGAACCCTTTGACCTGAAAAAGAATTTGCGGTCTTTTTCCCCGGCGGTACTTCCTTCTTTCTCGCCCTTTCCTTCTATTCCCCGTATATTTTTCGCTTGCCTCCCTCTCCCTTTCTTTCTCTCTCTCTTCCCCGCTCCTTTCCTCGCCTACATCTTTTTTCCCCCGGCCGCGCCACGCATTTTTTTGCCACGTAACGTTACGACGAACGCCGGCATAATTCCATTAGCATTTGAAGGCAATGCGAGAGCACTAATTAAGCTAATTAGGAGTGTTTCATGGTGGCGATTCTCTTGATGCGCCGCGTATCCCCATCTGAAGTAAGGGAAAAGAAACGATGCGGGTCGGCGCGGCCGCGTAAAAATGTAGCGGACTAATTGAAATAAAAAGGATATCCAGCCAAGTGTAATTCAGGCGAGGGGTTCAACCTGGCTTGTAAATAGCTTCGAGGATTCGTTTAATGAGTTCTTTAGAAACGTCCGGAGGCTTGGCGCTCGCCTCGCGACGAACATTCACGCCGAAGAATCACGGGAAATTATTGACACGCGTCCCCTTCCTGTCAAATCGCTTTCGCGGCAATTCTACACGCGGAAACAAGTCGAAAAAAAGGACCAACATTTTTCGATTGAGGGATTCGATTTTTTTATCGATTCTTGCTATCAATAATCTCGGATCTGAATTTGATAACAATAAACATCAAGCACTTTTAATCTGTGATTAAACGAACAAGGTGTTCGTTGTGGTCACTCACCGATTTCCAGGTACTTCTGATGCACCGGATCGTATTGATCCCAGATCAGGCTGCGGAATTTGCTCTTCTCTCGGCTGGCGGGCAGGAGCGTGTCGTTTCGGCTGTGGTGATCGATCACGTTCGGATTCCTGGAAGCAAAATGTAAATCGTTATTATAGATAACACCATCGATCGCCGGCGATCATCTTCAGAACATCGGCCCTCTGTCGCAGATATCCATTAATGTTTCCCTTTTCCCATAGGCGACGATAGCGATCCTGATGTTTCGCGGACACGCTCTGAACGTTAACTTTACGTTATTCTTATATTTACAACACGGTGAACCGCAATTTAAATCGACAGTGTTAGGAAATCTTACAGAAGGACGGATGAAAGTAGTACAACACAGTGTTTGATCAGGCATTCCGGGCTCGGCGGAGTTTAGAATATTTTAGAAGAGATATTTTGCTATCTGTTCAGATATTCCTATATTTACAACACGGTGAACCGTCATTTAAATCGACTGTGTTAGGAGATCTTTCGGAAAGGCGGCTGCGAGTAGTACAACACAGTGTTTGATCAGACATTCCGGGCTCGGCGGAGCTTGGAATATTTTTGAAGAGATATTTTGAGATCTGTTTAGCTATTCTCATATTTACAACACAGCGAACCATGTAATTTAAATGGACGGTGTTAGGAAATCTTACCGAAAGACGGATGCAAGTAGCACAACACAGTATTTAGTCAGACGTTCCATACATTTTATACCGTGTGTTACATAATAAATGCCGCTGTCAGACAGCAGATGTTCCCTTGTGTCGCATCGATGTTTGGGCGTCTCGGATGGGAACAATTTCGATATTGGGGGGCGGGTGGAAGGGGGTAGATTCTTTTTACGAGGGGAGCAACGCGAGCCGCGATTTGCAAGTGAAAA
The DNA here is from genome assembly GCA_028454245.1 of Halictus quadricinctus. NCBI lineage: Eukaryota > Metazoa > Arthropoda > Insecta > Hymenoptera > Halictidae > Halictus > Halictus quadricinctus. Next base: position 762,931 of record CM052120.1, read on the forward strand.
TTCGATTCGCCGTGAAAAAGAATATTAGAGGCTGGCCGTAAGAAAGTTTCGAGGTGGTTGCGCGGACGCGCAACGGTGTGTAATACTTCGGAACGACAGGGTGCCGTGCACAGCGAAATGGATTTCGACATCCGGCGACGAGGGAAATGGGTTTATAGTCGGGAGCGAAGTATGGGGAGAGGGTTTGTGCGCGAAGTCTACGTAGCAACGGTCCCACTTGAGCTGATAAGAAATCTTGAACTCGCAAAGCAGTCGAATGAAGTTGCCAATCTCGAAAGGTCGGCTTCTACTTCTTCGTTTGCGACGTGCGCGGTGCAGTCGCGATAAAAAGAAATTTCGGATGCCAGATGAAACGAACGCGCGTAACCATATTTCGGTGAAACGACTTTTCATCATCGGCATTTGGATCATGAAATCTTTTTTTCATCCGTCAACCATACGTGCATTCGTAGCCCTTTCGCTATATGGTTGTTTATTCAAGATTACGAAACTATTCGGTGCAGGCTAAAGTTTCATTCTTCTTATCAGTTTTCTTTTATTTCTGCACACGAGATATGTTACCAGGCGATAATAAAGTTGATTATGTAGACATATCGATAGCATAATTGTACGGGGAGATGGAGGATTATAAACATGTTATATTCGGCATCTGTTTTTATTTATCAATAGAATTATATCCAATCAGTTGCATAATTCTCGACTGCATGTGGTTTCGTTTTAATCACAGTTATGTACATTTACAATGATCCGCAATTAAATCGTTAAAATTAGAACGCATTTACATTCGTGAGCGAACAAATTTATGTTGCAGCTCAATAATTATAAGTGGACTGTGAAGTGTATGCATTCGTAACAAAAATTACTTCAAAGTGTGTACGTAGCTCCTGTACCTTGCAATTAATGCAAACAAATTTAAAAATCTTTTCCGTTTTAAGGTAAGCCCTTGCGAAATCCCACGCGAGTGGTAAAAGAATTTAAATAAAATAAAGTTACAGGGAAGGTTGGTCTTGTTTTCGGAAAATAATTAACTCGCTGTGTAAACACGAGGGAACTGTGGGAAACGATAAAAACGGGGAAAAATATCCTCCGGCAAAATAAAAGTAATTTTAATATTCGTCCGATCAAGCATCGACCTCTACTACTCGCGAAAGTAGTAACTGTTTGTGTTCCACTTCGTATGGATTGTAAAACTGCAACTCGAACTTGATTGCGAATTCCAACGGCGAATTATATATCTCCGCCGCTCATTTGATTGCTCGGGGAGTCCAGTGTTGGAATTACAGATAAAGTTTCCGAGCTTACCAGCGGAACGCGCGTAACAGAATTTTATGTGTTTTCCGGCGTATCGCTTGGCCGGATATTAGGTGAACGGGAGATGGAATTCAATTAATTCATGGGTGTGCTCTCCGCCGTGATTGAGAGTTTATGATTCGGAAACCGCCAGTGAAAATATCCGCTATACTGATATTCACGAAATTGTTTCGTGGACATTGTAAACATTTTTCAATCAAACGTCTGTATAATGTTAGGAATTTCATTCGGCGTAACCGGCGTGTAGGAATTCCGCATGGGCAGTGGTCAAATGAATAGGTTAATTCGATAATAAATCAGTGTATTCGTTGGTCCCGCGGTTCGCGAATTCCGTCATTGGCAAGGGGACAAGTGAGCATTTATACAGGGTGTCTCTCTTTAATTTGACCACGCAATTATTTCTTAACCAGTACCTTGTTCCAATTGTTTAATATTTTAGATGAAGTTCTGCTTCAAGATGAACGTCTTATGGCGACCCCTGCATCTGTTTGGGTTATTTTAAACATGTTGGTGTTTCAAGGTCATTCATTAAGCTCAACAAAATAAAGTAAATTCAATCTTCTCGCTTTTATACATTTTGCGCTCGGGTAGGTTTAGTATTAATTCGGCCAGTGGATTTCCGTTTATCAGCAACCATTGCCGTCGAGGGCGAACGAGAAACTGTTGCAACCAGAATTGTGGTATCAAGTAGTCGCAGAATTTGTCGCGGCCACGGGGAATTTAATATCACTGCCAGCCGAGCAATTTTTCGGAACGGCACAAAGATACCTGAGACAATTCCGGCGCATCCCCCGAAACCGCTAATAGCAATTTACCGAACCTGTAGATCCAGGTAGCGCGTAATTAAGCCCCGCACCGTTCGCCGACCCTCTATCGCTCCTCTAAACGCGTTCCCGTCGTTTCGTAAACGAGAACCGAGCAGATTTTGCGGCCACGTAGGGTGTGTAGCCCGTTATGATACCCCGGAAGTGTACCGACCGCATTAGTCGCGCTACAACCCCTCTAGATATCTCGCTGTATTCGAGAAATTCCACACTTTTCCGTCGTGCCCTTCGAACCCTTCAACCCGAAATGGACTACGACCCCGGGACAAAAAGTTCCACCGGTGAAATCACTATTATTTTAGTTATATTATAAAAGTTAGGGCAAATGTACGAGAGACGCCAGTGACAAATGCTACCTGCTTGGTTACAATTTCATTCCAGTTACAATTGAACCTTTCATGTTCGATAAACATTAAGAAGAATTAACCTGTAACAGCGTTTTATTGTAATTAAAGAATACCTTTTACATTCCGACATTTCCTCCTACGCTATTAGTATAGGAAATTTTTTTTTATAAAAATCATTTGTTTTTAGAGCCACTCCACGAGAATTCCCCCTTAATGGCTGGTAATGGACGCTCGGTAATGTTCTAATTAAATTATAAAATAATACCGAAAACAGCTGCGGAACAACCGGTGCATTACAAATTCTAATGAGATACGAAGTTCGACTAATTATCGGGCCGCGCTACTTACGGACGATTTTAATGGAGCTGTTCAACGTATAATTTAACTTTCGCACGGAGCCACACGCAACGAGCCGAAATGGCTGCGAGTGTCTATCTAATTAGTCGGTTTTACTACTTACTATTTAATACTCTTAAATGATAGCACGTGATTAAATGTGACGCGATAGTAATGTTTCTGTAGCTTTAATGTCGGAGACGGGAATTTACATCGAAATACACAGTCGAAATAACGGGAATTTATATTACACAATATGATAAAAGCATTAGGGATGGAAAACATGCCCGACTGAACGCTGGCTAATTCTACTTGAACCGAATGATGGCGTGCTTTATTACTCGGATCGAGACTGAACTATTAAATTGGAACAATTAAATTACAAATTAATGTATAAATCCCTATCGAGATTTTTTCAAAAACAAGTCGTTCGGCTCAATTTAAGAAAAGTTATTTTTATAGGGTGTCCGCTCAATTTTTCTCCCAATTTTATGTACAAAAGATAAATTTATTTTTCTATTATTATAGGATATAGAATCAAACAAGTAAATATGCTCCGAATCATGTCACGTTTGACCTCATTTTAATCCGAAAAATGTCACAAATATTTCGGCAAAACGTCCACACGAAACTAATTAAAAAAAAAAAATGTTCATCACCAGAGTCATATTGTCTGACATATCTGATCCCGTATCATGTTACATTTTTCGTCGATCGAGCTTCATGGTCCCTCGGAAGTACAACACTAGGGATTTTTCAAAAATATCGTGCACGTCTCTTTCGCATCTATCGAGACATAACCGGTATCCCTTTGGTCCCTTTCCCTTTTCGCAAATACGGCCGAATTACAACAGGCGCAGAGCACAAAGGACGAGAACGGTTATCCGGCTCTGTCAAAGGATTCGAGGGGCGTGGACGGTCGATGTAAACAGTGTTTCAGCCGGTGTAATACTTCCTGCGACCTGGACAAAGTAATCACGGTGTGTGTTGGGACAGCCACGGGACCGTCGGCCCTTGGCCGTATGCAAGAGCCGCGTCGCGTCGCGTCGCACCGAGGACGAAACTTCTCGATACTGAATTATGCCGTGGCCGTGTCTCGAATCCTGGTCCGCATTCCGGATTCCGCAGACGTATTCTTCCCCGGCCAGTTCGTGAACGGACTCGGAACCCTCGAACAAAGCGCACGCCGCGATTCGCGGCTTAATTCCCTTTCGATTTGCTACTTGTTGCGCTAATTCGAGCCAGCCGCTGATGCGTGGTTTCCTTCGGTGTAGGTTCTTCGCCCGGGGAACATAATGGAGGCCAGAGTTCCTCAAGATCCTCGCTCTCGGGCTTCACCTCCGAAATACAGTGTCCTCCTTCCTTATTTCCAAACAATTTGTTTTGCCTTTAGTTCTGTACCGACCGTTCAAGAGGAAACACGTATTCTTTTACAGTTTTCACTGAAGT
>CM052120.1:767297-812956 GCA_028454245.1 Halictus quadricinctus
TGGTTGCCGCCTCTCTTCTTGGAGCATCGTGTCGTTGGCCGTTAGGGCGGGCGGATGGGGGTGGACAGGGGCAATGCATCAGCGGTTAATGAGCAAACTTTAATATTCTCCCGGACTAAAACCCGACCCGCCGCCACCTATCTTGCAACGGCCGCGAAGCAACCCTTTTATAGGGGGGGTTGCTCGGGGGAGCGAGGGGGACGAAAAAGAGGGATGACACGAAGCGAGGAACGCGATTACACGACTGCCATAATTATTGTGCGCCGCTAGACGTAGCGGGAAATGGAGGTACGTTGTTGCGCCCACCTGTGGGGACGTTCTTTTGCGTAGCGCTGACTTCAAACTCCCCCGCTTTCATTAATTTCGCGTACGTCCAATTAACGTCCACCCGTCCCCGCGCCCGGGGAAACTTCTGCTCGACCTCAGCCTCTGCCACCGACTGCAGAATGATATTGGACTTAATAAAGAAGCCCTCATGGTGCCTTTTAGGTCGGCTGGAATTTATGCTCGTGTTCTTTCGGGGTAGGTTGCAACTTTGACGGGTCTTTGAATTTCCAGTCTAAAATTCACGTTTCTGCTTGTAGGGCTCGCAGATTTTATATTCGGTATTTCAATAAATTCCTAAAAGCTCTCTGTTTGGATAGCAAAGTAAAGAATATTTTATTTCAAGTATTTTCCACCGTTAGTTATTATATAAATCTTCTGCCTCTGTTTACGTAATAAATTGCATTTACTCTCCCGCAAAATCAAGCCTAGATGCCCCGATCCGAAATACGGCGAAAGCCGATCCCGAGATATCGTCTTATATCGGAACAGGACAAAAAATTCTCTCCTAAACGGCTACGGTTTTGCAAGTGGCAACGAGCGGCCGAGCTTTTTGCGTGGGAGCGCATCACCCTTGCCCGCAAGTACTCTAACTAACAACCCCTCATGCACAAGCGTTGAATTATTCTGTGGTCTATACACACTGACGACGGCGTGCAATCGACATTGGCTATTCACTTTGTCGAGACTTACTTAGGCGTTTCTTGTTCAGGCCGTGGCGCTAGCTATACCCTCCCTGCCTGTACAGTCCATCGATCGCGACTAATCGCACGCCCACCTCGTTCCAGCCTAACCACGATCAGATTTAACGTTGAAAGCGGCTCGGAACACCTGTTATCGCGAGCTCTTTTCATCGGCATAGCATCGTCAATTAAGGCCGGCTATAGGCTGTACGCGGGGATCGATCGCGGGGAATTGCCGAGGAAATCGGTGTTAAAGCGACTCGAAGATGGATTCAATCGTCGCCGGAGCGTCTTGGCCGGCGGAACAACGGCCGGTTAATCGAATTCCAATCACATTTCGGCGCCGGTGCGCGGGCAAAAGCAATTTCGCGGCGTCAGCAATCGATCAGGCTGGACCAGACGGTCCCGTCCCTCTAATTGTTCCCGTCTCCATAGTATTTCTGTTTCTACAGGCCGGCGTCGATTCATCGCGCGATATTTCTACTAGGTAAGCCATTAGCAACGTGACCGGTTACTCGCTCGGCTTGTTGTCCAGTCGTTACCGATGGCCAGACGAATTTATTTCAGCTCATTATTGCAAACCCTCCCCCGATCACGCTGTTTCAACGAGTTTTAGTCGCAAGGGTCCTTGTAAAAATCCTATCGAAAATTGCCGATCAACCCCCGAAAAATGCTAAACAGTATGAGAAAAGTTATCTTTTTAGCGTGTCCGAACATTAATGGGAGTCATCGTCGGTAAAACAGTTACAATTTTGCCTCGAGAAACAATAGTGCCTCGGAATCGGCTTCTGTCGATTACCCCTGCCATGAGGGGGTGGAGCCTATAAAGTTCTCCCCCAAAATTTTTGTACGGATACCCCCGAATTATTAAGTGCTCGAATATGTTTCTGCCGTTCAGTAATAGATGTCGCGACTAATACAGCTTTATTTCGATACAAGGCGACGGCTCGGGGCGGCTCTCGACGTATTGCGGATCAGGGTGCCTATTATTCGACAGGCGCGTTTGGTATCGGGACTGGTGCAATTTGGGGATGCACGCACGGCACAAGGGCCGAGCTACGGCCGAGAGGGCGGCGTTCTCGGGGAGGGGGGTGAAACTGTCCCGGGCCGGGGTGGTTGGTCGCGTCGTAAAGCGGGCGTTAAGCCCGAATATGAAGCTTTTTCGCCGGTATCAGCAGGAAATTCTGCACTGCGGCGGCCAAGAATGTGCTAACGACTTGGAGGGAAAGAGAAGGCGAAATTGAGGGGGCGGCAAGTCGGCGTGGCACGTTATAACGATGATATAGTGCCGGTTGTAATTACGACTGCCGCATACCTTTCCCCTCCCCCCACCCCCCATCACCACTAGTGCTCCTTCGCCGGCAACCTTCGACGTTTTTCGCTCGCCTTCGGAAGCAATTCCATTCGCCGCGAGACGGGAACCGGGCACGGCTTTTATGTCGGTTCGGGTGTTATTCAACCGTTATTAGGTTAACCGTGAGATAGATCGAGGGTTTATTTAATCGGGCGAATGTATAGGCATGGCTGGTTTCAATCGCTAAAATACTCGAAACGAAGAACCGCGGCAGAACAATGTACAGGCTGCGGCAAAAGTTCTCTCCGTAGGTTTCATCACCTTGGTGACCTTGAGAACATATTTCAAGGTCGTTGGAATCGAGGTCGCCCCTATCCCAAATATTCTCCGAATTCACTGGAATTGAATAATACGGCAACAGTCGTTTCTTAACAATTGAGTGGAGGAAATGTGGAATTTTGAGTAAAAAAGTATTTTTATCGAACGGAATGTGCCATTTTTAATGTGTACTAGCACCGTCGTTTGTGTGACGTAAGTATAATTATACGGCCACCGTCGGACAACAATTATATGAATTCCACGAGGATGATCCTATGTAACTGCCGCGTGTGTTATTTGGACACAGGCGTCAACGATTATGTAATCGAACAAAAGTTTAGAGCTAAAGGAATGCCGGCTAGCCGGAGTATGGTCGTGAACGTAAAATTCTAATTCTCCGAATTCCGGAAATGATGTTTCGTGTCTGTCGTCTGGACGCGAGCCTCGAGAGTTTTCGTCGAATGCAAAATTCCAGTGGTATAAGGATGCGTTTAAGCAGACAACGGCCAGTCGTTCACACGTGACGACCATTCCGTGAGCGCCTAAAGTAGGCCATCGCAAGAGCACGATCAAGTTTGCTTATTGGATTATTCGGTTAACCATGGAGAGTAGATTATGGTCTTATGTAATCAGACAAACGTACGAACGCTGTTAGTTCGGAACTGTAGAACACTTCACTGAAGCAAAGGAATGTACGTAGACGACTCGGAGCAAGTAGATTAGGGGCATACATGACCAGACACGTATGATGGCCCTTTCGAGAGAATAGCCCTGCACACGTAATAAGGTCGCAAGTGTCAAGCTGTTAGCCTTATGGAACTTTCAGCAGGAATAATGATGTGCGGACAAAACTCCGCCGTCTGAACTAAGTACGGCATTCTCTCCGTAACTGTGAAAACTTCTGGTTTGTCGAGCCACAGTTATAGAAGAGATACTGCTTTGTAGTGTGCCGAGCGTGGAGAAGGACTGAGGTTCGGACATTCCTTTTGAGCTCAGCCTTTTATTTTCAAAAATGAAAATTCCTTCCTTTTCGTGTTTCGTCAATGAAACTTTAATCACCGTATTCGCCTCGTTTTTCTGATTAAAATGACACCAAACACGATATAATTGCGACATAATCGCATAATTACATGTGTAGGAACCGATTAAAGTCCCAGACTTGACAATTACGGTAGAGGTATACGAATTCCCAACTTCGCTCGTTACGCGAGTAATTCTGATCGTAACTGTATCGTGTTTGCTGTCATTTTAATTAGAAAAGAGAGACGAATACGATGGTAAAAGTTTCATTAAAAAAAAAAAATCAAAAATTAGAAAAATGCAACAAGTGGAAGGTTATATCCAGACGAAGAAGAAGGGTGGGAATTTCGTTAGAGTGACACCGACGAACGGAGAAACCGACGATATATCAGGCGTAATAGAGTTCCATCGGCTAGCTGGCGACAAGCTGACACTGGCAATCAACGCGACAAGAAGGAGGCGTCCGATGGTTACGCCTGCTCGCCAACTTTTCTACGGTTGCCTATTCTCTACCCGGCGCAGCAAACTTGCGGCGATCATGAGGACCATCAGCAGTTGGAATCGAACTTGCTGGAGCCGGGCCAAATCGGGTCGCGAGCTCGTTCAAGCTGATTTCGTGCGATGATTTCGGGGTCTCTGCGTATCTGTCGCGAAAACGAATACACCCCAGAACTAGAAGACTTCTATGGAAACGAATAGAAAAACCAATCACTGCAACCGTAAAATAAATCGTACTGCGAGGGGTTAATGTCATAAATGTATAAAATCGTCTAGCGATCACGTTGGCAGTTCCACCTATTCTAAAACAGAGAACAGGGAGATCAACACGAAGATCGACGGATTCGATTACATTGAAAATCCCAACTGGAGCGTCGATCGCAGATAAGCTCACCGCGGATCGTTTTAAGACCGAGCGAAAGATTTCCTTCGACTTTGTCGCGAGTTGTCGGCGCTCGCTCGCTCACGAAATGGCGCTCGGCCGCGCATGAAAGGAAACCGGAGCGTGCATCCGTTCCGGAGAAGCGTGTAAAAAGGGTCGAAAATGAGGGAGAGAGAGAGAGAGAGAGAGAGAGAGAGGCGAAGAAGAACGCAGCCTTGAAACAAGGACCGAAAGGAAACGCGAGAAAGTAGTCTTTTCACTTGCGACGCGTCCCGGAGTCGCAGCTGCGTCGAAAGCGAGAAATCCGCGCGGCTTTGAGCGACGCGGCTGCTGAACGCGACAAAACGTGTGCAATCGAGTACGTTTATGGTACTGTTCGAGTGTACCATCTCGCTGGCGCATTCAAATAATCCCGAGACGAAGGAGACTAGGGAGTCTAGACTGATTTGATGACTCGCGCGGCCCAAGCGACAGACAAAAGTGCTTCGATGAATGACGAGCGTGAAAATGAGCAAGTGGCTCCGTTTTCCCTTTGTTTCGACCCTAATCACGCTTCCCTGCCCTCGGTTTTCCTTCCGTCGACAGAATACGCCGCGCTGAGAATCGCCTTCACGACCCCGGACACCCCTCGGATTATTAGACTTTTCTAATTAGAATTCCGAAGGAACCGGGCGCCGACAATTCGGAATGCTCGCGGCCTGTCGATTTACCCTTTTATTCAAATTGTTTCTAGAAGCCCCGACCTACCCCACCGGCGCGCTCGATCGCCGAGGTATTTCATTCAACTGTTCAGAATCTGCTACGCTTATCTGTTCGACCGATCGCACAACGTTCCCAACTTTCCCCCAGAAGTTCTACTTTGAAAAGGTACGAAGAACCATTGACCTGTTCTACTGGTGAGCTGAACAAACATCGGCCGGGACCTGGGCTACGTTCCGCCTTGCATACTATAGTGCAGGATGCTTTTATTGGAGACTGCTTGGCACTTCAGGGAATTTTCTGTCATTCGTTTTCGTTTCCTATGGACGTAATTATTAGACAAGTGTGGATTAGCCAAATACAAAACTTTGGTATATTATAAAATATTCCAGTTGTATTCAGGTATATTCTGGTATGTTCTAGTATATTTTGGTATATTTTGGTGTATCTTAGTACATTCTCTCGCACGCCAGAAGATTAAATATTAATAATTTCACGGGGAAAAAATCGGTTACTCCTTAAAGAAACGGTCGAAGATCTCCCTTGTATCTGACATCCGAGACACGTGCGCCACGTTTCCCATAGTCGTCGAGCTATCTTCTCGCAAAACAGTAGTATAGATGAACATCGTGCTGACACCGAGGTTCGAACGTCAAGGGATCGGATGCACGAAATTACGTCACTGATCGGTGCCTTTGACGGAAGTACCGGCGGGTCAAGGGTGTCGGCCGTCATAGGGTTTCGACGGGCAAAGGGATTTCCGCACAATGCTCACGGTCCGCGGATTATGGGTCGTGCCCGCGACTGCGGGATTTGCGCGCCAGTTATCCGTTTATTTGTCCGATCCTGCACACGGGTTCCCTCGCAAGCGAATGGAATCAAACGTAAACCGTCAACGGATTCTCCCGGTAATTCCTGTATCTCCCCGGGAATCCCTCTGAATTTTCGCCGGCCGCGCGAGAAGAATTTGATCGGAGCTTAGAAAAGCACAGTCTCGAGAAAAGGAACTTTACCGGGAGTTTGTAATGATTCCATGTTTTCGGAAAGTTCTACTACGGGAGCCCCGAGATTCACCGCTCATAAAACATTTTATTCGCCGGTCGAATTTCCGGAAATCTTTGAAGGGGCATTAAGCCGCTTATTCTTTCTAATTGAAAGCACGGCATTCAGCTTATTTTTGTTCTGCCCACCGTTCCTCTCTCCCCTCGTTCCTTCTTTTCCCCGTGCAGATTTCGCCGGTTTTCCCTCGCTCCGTCTTGCTTGTTTTTCGGGCATTTTCAATTCCGGCGTGATGCGCGCGCCTCTTTAAGCACTTGATCCACTAAATCCGAAATCTTGACTGCACATCGGCTTCCCGCCGGGAATTCTGTTGAAGATACTCGAGCCGAAAAACGGGTCAGGGACTGGCGTGCTCTGAACGTGAGAAGCACAATTGGGGCGTCCGAGGATTACCATTTACCTCTTTAATTACAGAATTAAAGCGGACGGGGGATTCTTTCTGCCGGCCGGAGATCTCCGACTACCCTGCCGCTGGTAAACATTTTCCTCCCGTCCCCCCGTCACCCCTCAGTCCCTCCACCTCATCTCTCTTTCCGTGTTTCGTTCTCTCCTTTAATTCCGCCGTGTTTCCCGTTAATTCAACGATAATACGTCCACAGACGGACGATACATCCTATTAAATCTTGGAAACTTTAAACCGTTTATCGGGGGAATTTAAACGCCGCTGCCTCGAAACAAACGGAGCTGTGCTTACGTTCGCGAACGTCCCGTTGAATGTCGCTTCTCGGAGCACTCAGCTTTCTGAAAAGCTTTCTATTCCTCGCTCTTCATTCTTCGCCCGCTACCTAACCCTCCTGCTATCCCTCTGTCTCTCTTATCTCTTTGACCGTCTTCTAATTTCACCGATTCCACGGACAACAAGTTTCCCCCGGCTCTCTCTGTTTACCTTTCCATTCCGGATTCCACTCGACCGCTCGAACCAGAAGTTTCCTATAAAATTCGCACCCTACGATTCAATTATTCCACGCTCGAACTGACTCTCGGATCTCTCTGAGCGGAACACAAAAATTTCTCCGAGTCAATCGAGAGAGACTAGATATTTAATTCTCGATGTCTTGCACTCGATGGTAAGTATCGTTACAAATTTTCACGTTAAACGCGGAAAATCTCTGCTTATCATAGGATTGCGGAAATTCCGAGGGGACAATGTCTGGACGGTTAAAATTGTCCCGGTTGATTAATCGCGTCAGCGTCACCGCGGGAGCGGCGCGCGTTCTTATCTGGGATTTTTCGAGCCCCCGGATTATTCCTACGGTACTCGTTCCGTCCAGACTGTCCCGCGGGATCAATTTTCACGATTATTTGTCGCGGCCCGATCGAACGGGAAAATATTTTCCCGCCTGGAGGCACGATTCATCAAACCGCTTCAAAATCAACCGTCGCGAAATTTAACATTTATCCCCTGTCCGACTATAAATCTTACGAATCACCCGACCGAATAATACACGGAATCGTTGCCCATTATCACGGCGAATATTGGGATCGATGGTTTTTCGAAACAGCGCTCGTAAACATCGCTCCGTCGATTAAATACAGTGTGTCCCGCGAGCTCTGTCCACTTGAATATCTTGGTTATTTCAAACAGTACGAGAAAATGTTACTTACGAAAATGTTACGGATGTTGCAGGGTTTCAGAAACTACATAACAAATGATATTCTTGCAAGTGGAGGCGTAGAGAAGATATAGAGGTCGCCTTTGTTTGTTTAAATGGAATGTCTAAGAGCTCGTGGGACACACTCTATATATTCGCCGTCTCTGTTGAACAATTTTTCAAGAAATTCTCAACCGTTGATTATCGATTCCGAGAGGATCTTGGAAAATTTCCGGTAGTTAACTATGTTTATATATTGTCCTTATTTATGTTTGCTGGTAAAGTTTGGCAGAAAGAACTGGGACACCCTGTGTGTTATTTCGGTTGCCGCCCAAGTTTTGTTTCGCTCCTCTTCTATGATATGTTTTACACGTTGGCGATAACAGTTGTTTTCCGTCGTTTTCTTGATTCGTACGCTTGTTTCACGCTCGGTCCCATGAAATCGCAAGGTTAGGTTCACAAGCGAGGTTTCCACGAGCGCCAGGCGCTTGCAAAGACATTCCAGCGTTCGAACCAGCCGGCGGCTGTTACCGTTCCAGCCGGAAATCCCCGCGAACTAGCTGTACAACCGCAATCACCACTTTGCTCATGCGAGCCTAAACGTCGGGAACGTTGGCGACTTTTTAAGAGGAACGCCATTGGTTTAGTCAGGGTGAAAAGTTCCCGTTCGGCGTTCGTAATTGGCGCCATTTAGATGCCGAAAAGTTTCTGATGTGCACCGGTGGGGGAGAGGAGGGGGAAACTTTGTCCCCTGTTCGACGATTGTTTGCAATTTAAGCGACACGGTTAATGGACGCGGAGCACGTAATAAGTTGCGAGTTACGATCGAACCGTGTGGCGAATGTCGTGCCGGGACGGGACGTGGACACCATCTTCGATGCTTCCTGCATGAAATCGCGTGTCCCCGGACCGCCATGCTCAAAGAAAATTGTCGATTAACTCGAACTAATGGCCCTCGGTGCCCCCGGTGAAAGCTCTCTGTTTCGCTCCACGCCGTACCAGTGACGGGAGCGGTCCAATTCTTTCTCATGTTTTCCAAGTATAATAATTCGGTAATCGAATACTCAACGCGGAAGAATCGAGGCGTATTGAAAAGCAACGTATTCTCTCCATAACTGTCAAAATTCTATCCTGAACACTGGAGGGATCCCCTTTGGAACCAGTCAAGGGTCGAGCATCCGTGGAACTCACACTAATGCAAGCGAAGCAAAAGATTGCAACTTTTCTAATTTTTTATTTTTTAATTTTTTTTCTAATGGAACCTTCACCATCGTATCCGTCTCGTTTTTCCAATTAAAACGACACCAAACACGATATAGTTACGATCACAATTACCTGTGTAACGAGCGAAGTCCCGAATTCGTGTACCTCTACCGTAATTGTCCAAAACTTTAACCGCTTGCTGCATGAGTGAATATGATCGCAATTATATCGTGTTTGGTGTCATTTTAATCAGAAAAACGAGACGAACACGACCGTGAAAATTTCACTGACGAAAAACCAAAATGGAGGAATATTGATTCAGCTCGGAAGAGTTCTTTCCTCAGACCCGTCTTTCTTTTTCGGTATACTTCGCTACGTTCAGCACACTGTGAAGAATGTAGTACCACTTCTAAAGCCGTGGCTTTGAAGATCCGAAGTTTTCAGAATATTAAGATTGACAACATATTTCGAGGTGAAGGTCGTTGGAGGTGGGCCCCCTGAACGTCATATTTACCAATGCCGGAGGTTCCGTGGGTGCTGGGAAATCTTCGCGGAACGATCCTCAGCCCGACATCGGCGCGCGTGTGTTCGAACTCGGCCGGGGAGATTTAGGCGAATGAACGTCGTTTCACGCGTCCCATCCGACAAGCGTCTCCGCACCTCCTCGGGCGATTTATCCCCCGGAATGATCGAGGTCTCATCGTTTTCCCCTTTCTTCTCGTCGCAGGCTCGATCTCTCGACCCCTCTTCGCGTGTCGCGTCGCGTCGCGTCGCGTCGCGTCGCGTCTCGTCGCGTCGTGGCGGTAACCTCGTGCCATCTATTGATTCGCTGCCACCCCTCGGTTCACCCATCCTTTCCCGCTACCCTCTATCCGTCCATCCATTATGCATACCGCGAGAACGGAAGAGCCTCCTAACCACCGACTTACCTGTTGCGAGCTCGCACAGACCATGGAATTCCCAAAGAACTCGACGCCTGGCGCGAATACCGGCAGCAGCACAAAGCGGCCTTCCCCGGGACCATCCACGGGGGCTGTTTGCGTTATAGATTCATCGAGATCGCTTTGAGCTGCTCAGCCGGCTGATGGAGTTTCGAGAGCCCGCTGTTTACTTTGGGGGAGAGACCGGTGACAAAGCCCCCGGTTACCCAGACGAAGGAATCTGCTTGCTCGTTTCCCCTTTGGTTTCGCGGCAGCCCAGAACTTTTCCTTGTAGATCCGCGCCAGGAATGATTGACCTTCGCCGACAAACATTCTTCCACGCTACGCGACATTCTCCCGCTTTTATTGCTCCCCTCCGGCTATTGCGTCCCTGGCTACTTTATCGCCCTCGCTACCAAATCCCCCTCCCTCCCCCCGCCCCACCACCCGACTCCCGGACTACTTACTCGCCGATTTACGTCCACTGTGCAACGAATTATTGACCTTTTCTACTACATTATTGCGACTAGCTCAATGAAAACCGAGTATCCAGAAAATATCTTTCAATCTTAAGCGACCCTCCGCCCAATAAAACGGATATTCTCGTTGTTTCCAGGTCGTGAATTGTTGCCACTGTCACCTCTTTTGCCAGCGACAACACGACAGGACGGCTGGCTTCGGTAAGTATTTACAAGAAAATAAAAGAGGAAGAACTTACAGCATATCCTACTGACAACGGGACAGCAAATTTTTTAAATTTACATCTGAAAGCGTGGATCAAGACGGATTTGCTTATATGCAACACAATGACTCCCAAGGTCATACAAGGTCAGAAATAAAAGAAATATGTATTTAGTGAATTCACTACTGTAACTGCAATAGATTTCACTTTGGTCTAACACAACGACTCCCAAGGTCGCACAAGGTCAGAAATAAAAGAAATATCTATTTATTGAATTCACTACTGTAATTACAAGGTCATACAAGGTAATAAGAGAAATACGTATTTATTGAATTCACTACAGTAACTACAATACAACTACAATACAAGAGAAATATGTATTGTATTTACTACTGATACTATTGACGAGGCTACAAAAATTGTGTTCAGTGTAACTAGTGACATAAATCTCGTTCAGTGCAAATTCTATGGACGACGCATTCGCCTCCTAACAATGGCAAGGTGCAGAACGAGGCGTGTGAAATAATAATAAAAATTGAGTAACTAGGACTCCGTTGAATAATTGATGGATTCAGTGTGAAATTATGCGAGTATTTCGAGTGCCCTAACAATTCGATCTGTATTATACAAATCAGCGGAACGTCAATACATGTTTGGCCCACTGTCATTTCCCATGGCCTCGAGAGGGTTAAAGGTTACAGTGGCGACGCCCTTAACGGTCGGCCAACGGAACACAACGGCCCTGTCCGCGTAAATAGACATATAGGATACGACGGCCCTGTAAACAATAATTTAGCATAATCGTCCGGACTAAACGTTACGCCGGCCCAATAACCGCGAACAGGGCAATCGCAAACAGTGTCGCGGGACCGCCGTACTTTACTCTCGTAATCCACCGGCAAACACCGCATAATACAGACATACGTGGCAACGATCTCTCCAAATTGTCCTTAATGCCCTGCGTCCCGTGTTACAGGGCTGGGATCCTTGCAGATTAAGTTTCGCAGTGTCGCCGGCCCTGCGCGACCCTACACACGACTCTTTCTCCGATTGCGATTACGGCGACAGAAATCGAGTGAAAGAATCGAGACAACGCACACCGGGTCCAAAAAGCAAACTTTTCCGATTCTCGAAAAAATTGTCAACTCTTTCAAAGTGACAATTTCGTGGAAGCAAATAGTACATCTTAAAGCTCGAAGCCTCTACTTTCGCAAAGCATTGTCCACTTTCCTCCAAGATATTTTCACGTGATGTAGCAGGTGGGAAACTGGAGACCCTTTTTCTTTAAAAAAAAGAATCCTGCAATTTCAGAAGTCTCCAAAAATTTGTCCTCTGACATGAAACTGCCATAGATTTGCGAAATAAATTCGTCGAATAATTTCTCGTGGATGAACCTTCGCGATCTGAATAAATTGAAAAAATATTAGACCTAGTGCGAATCCGACTCGCATTTGGCCGGCGCAAATAAATCGACTTGGAGGTGTTTTCTGGCCCGAGTACACTTCTTTCCGGATGATTTCATGTCCCGCGGACAACACGAAATAATCCCTGTTAATCACCGTCGGAGGATCCCCGGCTGGTGTTTAAACACCGTAAAATCCACACGGTATCCGCTCGAATCAATGTCGGCGTGCATTAAATCGGCCGGATCGATAAATAACGTTCCGCCACTTAAAACTTCGCAGTCGCATTAGCGCGTTAGAGGCGCGGTGTTAATTTCGTATTGGATCGCCATCCCCGATCAATTACGCGACCTTTTCATATTTTCCGGGGCATTGATGTTGTAGCTTGTCAGACAATGGCCGTTGCTTCGTTTCGCTTCGAGCGCCGATATCGATTTCGTATTTATTATCAGGGCCCCGGGGCGGTAACGTAGTTTATCATAATTTACGGCAAATAGGCCGAGCCTCGCGCCATCACACGTCGTAATTCAGGCTTGACTGACGCTAACTCCGCGGGATTATCCCTTCTGCCCACACCGGATTCAACACGTCACGGCGCCTCCCTGTTATGGACTTTGCGGTTTAAACGTTTTTATACTCCGCCCACAACACCCACCCGCGTAATTGACGCCATCTTTCTCGCTGTCTCTCTCTCTCTCTCTCTCTCTCTCTCTTTTCCTCCCTCTCTTGGACCCGTTAGGCTATTTATTGAAAGAAACGATGATGGATTCGTTTCCTGGATGCATACGCCCCATGTGCGTCTTGTTCGCGCTCGTTTGTAATCATTTCGGTTAACGGAGGTTGTACCGTTACGCGTCCCCGTGTAATGCCCCCTCCCACCCCCACCCCCCGCTACGCCTCTCTCCAACGATGTTAGACGATATTTTATTGCAAACTCGATCCACGTCGATCAGTCTTCGTTATTGCGCCCGGGGATATGCCGGCCGAGGGGAGTGAGTTATGAGTGAACCACGGACGTTCACGCGTATACAGATTTTCATCGATTAATTCTCGGATTTCAGGGGAATTTGCCGACCTGAGACGGACGACCAGCGGCGACGGGAGCGATCCAATTCTGTCCCACGATCTCCATGCAATTCCGCTAAACAAATATTAGGCGAACCCATAAGTAATCGATTATTTGCAAAGAATTTGTTTTGCCTTTAGTTCTGTACCGATCGTTGAAGAGGAAAACACGTATTCTTTTACAGTTTTCGGTAAAGCAGCTTGTGTTCAAAATATTCTAAAAAGTATAATTTTATTTTACAACCCTGTAATAAAACGGCGGCGTCCGCACCTTCAGAGGATCATTTCCGTCACTGCATACTTTTTCATTTTCATGCGGGATTTAATGTAACAACAAAGAAAATTTGCTATGTTTATGGAGATGTATTGAAGGTCAACAAGTGTCAACGTTGGTACAGAAGGTTTGGTGATTATGATCTCTCTGACAGGCCTCGAAGTGGACGACCAGTTGAATTTGACGATGACGCCCTAAAATCTCTAGTGGAAGCTGATCCAAAATTAACTATACAACAATTATCGAGAAGTCTTCGGTCCACATGGTCAACTATGCAAAGGCACCTACACGAAATGGGAAAGGCATATAGGCAAGGAACATGGGTACCGCATCAATTATCTGAGATCAACAAGAATATTCTAGTCGATCAATTTGCACTGCATTGCTATCCAGATTTCGTAGAGATCCATTTCTTAGCGGAATCGTTACCGGAGATGAAAAATGGATTCTTTGTGATAACATAAAGCGTTCCAAGCAACGGCTTTCTGCAAATCAAACCGCAATATCAACCACTAAACCTAGCTTATCACTTGGAAAGGTCCCCCTAATACTTGCGCACTAGTGTCCGAACACCCCTCTAAAACAGTGCAACTCTTTCAAAATCGGATCTGACTTCTTTTTGAAATTAAATTGATAATTTAGTACGGTTTCGATTTATTGAGAACAATATTTTATTTAATTCCTTCAAATTCTACTAAAATGGTATAAACATCCGCAGTTTATTCATCACATTTGTCCCCAAAATTGTTTTACACCATTCGGGACTCCGACCCGCTAAACCAATCCGGTATCGCATATTTCAAAAATCAGATTTTTCACGGGAGGCAGAATTTTCTCGCCCGCAAATAATCTGCAAAAAGTGTATACGCTCGTGTGGCGAGTAAGCTGGCCGTGCATCCGCGTCGAGCAGAAATCCCGTCTCTGTTTCAAAAGTTTTATCGGCTTTCGACTAAAGTAGGAAGCTCATTAAACTTTTAATTACCCGGAGCCCCGGACAATGCTGCTCGCTGTAAATCATAAAATCCGCGAGAGTCTGGATACGAGTGCGCTTGATCCGCGGACGAGCCCAGAGCGAGTGTAGCCCTTGCGTATCGTTATTCGATCGACAACGATCACGCCATTTACCCCTCGAGTGTTATTGCAAGAACTTCCGAGGGAATCCCCGGGCCGTTGATCCGCTTAGTATATACAGATGAAACTATAACACGCGAAACGAGAAGAATGGAAAGTCCAAGAACAATGTCAACCCGATGGCTACCCTAATCCGTGAAGCGTCGAAAACCGCCCTGACCAATCGTCTTACATCGAATGGAAACTATATCTCTGATATTTGACCCTTATCACTCGAATGGCGACTCTACGGCGCCACTAAAAATTGCTATACTATTATCTAAAACAATTTTTATATTATATTGGTATCTAAGAAATTCATAAAAATTTCAGTGTTGTAAGTACGAGTAATAGACGCATAAAAGGGTATATTCCAGGTCAGAAGGAATGATTTTAAAACGGCTTTGAGTGCAAAGGGTTAATTCATAGGGTCCCAACAATCTCTTACTAAGGAACCGTTTCGTCTTTCCATTTAGTCGATTTCTAAAAATGAAAAAAAATAGAAATATAGGCTTATTATTATGAGCTAGCGTTTTTCTTGCAAATAATAAATATTAGACAAAAAATGAAGGAGGAAAAAATAGTGTTGTCTTCTGCAAGTAACGAAATGGCGTATGTAATTTTTTTGTGTCTCCAATATTTTTTTTGGAGAAATGAAGGTGACCTTCAATTTTTCAAAATGGAATATATTTTGTTGTACCTTATGAAATTGTGTGTCGAGTCGCGTTTCGCTTTCGCTCGCTGTATCGCGTTAGATTGTTCAGCTGGAGTCAAATTCTGTAAGGGAAACGCCACTTTCGCACGGAAGAATTTGACTTCCCTTTGGAAATTTAAGCGAGCGCTGCTGTATCGATTATTGACCATCACGCGTGCATAGCAGGTGGGTCGATGATGCGCCGGTTACAGACAGCCAGACCGTTTTATCATTGCACGTACCTATGCCCGGGGATCCCCTTTCCAATAATGGAAATGGAGAGGGCATTCAAGTAGACATTGCGCCGTGCGGTAGATTGCTCCGACGCTGTACAAAGCCGGGCGAGCAGACGACACGGCCAGGGGATGCTCGTCTCCCGGTGATCCGGAGACATTTTCTCTTCTCAAAGAGAAAGACCCCACCCTCTCTCTCTCTCTCTCTCTCTCTCTCTCTAGACCTCTCTCTCTCTCTCTCTCTCTCACCACCCCTCTCTCTCTTTCTCTCTGTTAGTTCCGGAATAAGGCTATTGTCAAGGTTATGCCTCGAAACTCGTTCGAGCGAATTTCTCGCTGAGAGACGTCGCCTCTTCCCTTCGACGCCGTTTTTTTCTCTCTTCTTGTCTCCCGTGCCCCTCCCTTTTTTTCTAACGACGACGACGACGACACAAAGCTGCCCGGACTCCCCTCGAATCCCCGGACCAAGTTTCGCGGCATTGTGCTCGTTGATACGGCACGATTCAGCCGAGGATTACCGATCGAACTCACCATTTTCAAAAGTATGCGCGATCGTGATCCGCTTTGCGCCGATTACACTGCCGAAGAATTGGCTAGTATGACGGTAATGCGTGCGACGACAGCGACGGTTGATTTATCGTACGGTTCCGGTCCCGAAGCAATCCATAATGCCCGTGATCCGTCCATTGTTTAACTGATGGTCTCCGGCCGGCGCGGCACCACTGAATTCTACGTCGAACATTTAAATATGGCGTTCTGACTCGCGACCACCGATGGGCAACAAGCGTTTCGCAAACATATTCGAATGACATTTAATCGTTATTACATCCTCCCGTCACTGTCATCGTCAAGGATACGCCTCGTCCACTTGCAGGTCCCTATGCAAAGTAAAAATATTTTGCAACGATTGTCGGCGGCAGGAGTTCGATAAAAATTCATCATCTCACAATCAACAGATATTTTTTACAATTGAACACGTAAAAAATCATGAAAGTTTTCCTGGATTTTTCTATTTTTTTACCGTTTTATATTTCATCCAGCCAACTTCTTCGTGCAGAAAAATTCACAGTTTATTACAAATACAGTCAGTGTTTACTTCTTTAGCAAAGTTGCCAACGGAATTCTTCAAGATATTTTGAGAATAATGACAGTTACTATTTGGATTTTATAAAGTAGACAAACTATTATTTGTTAACTGGAACACACGTGACCGATTCGTGGATTTTCAGCTCTTCAGATTCTTATTTTTTTGTTCCTTCCACTTTTCCAAAAAAAAAGGAGAGGAGACGACGGAGGGTGCAGAAAGCTCGAAGAGCAGGAAACGGGTGTGCTTAAATCGTTTCCAGGGTAAGTAGTAGCAGACTGTGTGTGTCGGACAACGGGCGACTTTCGCGAAGTGGAAAGTCGTAGGTAACTTCTCTATTTGCCGCGGGAATCATAGACCGTGGGCCGTGCGCGAGGGGTGGGGGGTGTGGAGGCGTGGCGGGGGCTAGAATCACGGATTGAAATTTACTCGGAAAGTTTGCGATCGAGGCGCGCTCCTCGGTTTCGAGCGAAGGGAAGTAAATATGTCACGTTCGATCTGCGCTCGAGTGGCTGGCCGAGAGGGTTGTCGAGTTTTTTCTCCCCCACCCCGTGAATGCGAGATGCAGCCGGCGAGTGCCGTTCTTCCTTCCCTCCTTGTTTCCTTCGTCGACGCCTCCGGAGGTTTCACCGGCAAACGCGCGAATCTTCTTTTGTCGCTTCCAGCAGCATCGAGTTTGCGTTCGTTTTATTTGATTTCACGGGCGGAGCCTGGTGTACATCTTTCCGGGCTGATGCGAGACTGACCTTTACCACTGTATGCCGAGCACGACCGTGGTCCGATCAATGGTCGACTCTGATCACTGAATTCTACCAGAGCGCCGTGAAAAATTATCCGAGAAATTTAGTTTAACTCCGGAAACATCCGAACCTTGTAATATCAGACGATCTGCCACTTGTTTCAACCCTTAAATCGAATTCCACCCTTAACAATAACTTCATCCCTTAAATCAAGCATATTTCATTGCGTGCGTCCTGTTTCTTTATGAAGTATTCATATGAACAAATATGTCGCTTGTTAATGAGCTATCCTGGACTGTAGTTATTTAGTTATCCAATTGATTTAAAAAACATTAAGAAAGTACAAATACTTTGAATTTGATTCGTAAAATGTAAATTGTCATTATTGTGAAATTTTTATTATTTTCGCCATATTTCTTTCCAAAAACCTATTATTTAGATTCGGGACAATAGCACGGTGTGGAACGAAATTGTTTTCGAAAATCAGTTATCGTGAATGGATCGCGGTGAATCGGAAAGTGAAACCGTGCACCGACGCGATAAATAAAGAGAGCAATTATAAGTTGTGCAACGCGGTATATTTTCTCTCGTAACCCATTTTGGATTCGCGAGCGAGCGAAGCTGCCGGCAATCAAATTCCCGATTCGAAAAAAAAAACGTCCATTTTGGTGACGAAAATGGGCTCGCGCGCATAAACCTCTTTCCCATAAGCGAGCTCTGCCTCGTGCCGGTCGTTCGCGCCGACTATTTTTCGCTCGTTAATCAAACGACTGATCAAAAAATACCGACGGCCAACGAACGAACGAGCTCGTTTCTGTCGTGAATTAGCAATCACCACATGCTGATTGCTGGTCCGGCCGAATCTGATTCACGTTAAAATATCACCGGGCCGTGCTTTTCAGCCGGCGATCAGGAGATTTTAATCGTTACCGATCGATCGAGCAACAAATGAGACGTTGAAACAAGGAGCAATTTGTTCCTTGGAAAAAGTGGCTAAAAATGTTGAAGGATCGAACTTTTTCAAAGAAGTCCAGGGACGGTCATTTCACTAAAATTATTCTTAAAAGATAATGGCATGTACCAATAAATAAAAAATACTTTATAATTTCAAGAACCCCCCAAAAAAATTAAAAATGCTAAAATTATTAATACTCGTATACGGAAATTTTCCATTTCCTGTTGTCGACCGCTTTATTTTCCTCGACTGTAAATCGAGAGAAACATTCTTTTAAAATGCGCGGCTCGTTTCGCCAGCGTTGGGATTCAATTAAATTTGAGAAATTTCCATTTGGAAAAAGTTCCACGCAGAATATGAAACACGTTTACCGCAAATAAACAGAACCGGCCGGAAACCCTGGAAATCCAAATATTATATGATACCTACGATCTTCGAATCCGATCCGTCGAAGATCCGACTTCCGTTATTTCATCGCCACCGGCTGATAGTTCTATATTTATTTTTAGAGCGACCCCGCGCACGGTTATATATCACGGTTCAGGATCGACGGTGCTCTCGCAATTCCGCGTAAATGGGAGCAACAAAAACCCGAGGGCAGGGAAACAATATCGTATTTTTCTGCTGCGAAAGTCGTCCGTGCTGCCACGAAATTTGATCTCGTATTAAATCCGGGTTACTCGAGCTACGGAAAATTGAAATTGCCGTCGAGGCCGTTACAGCTTCGGCAAATTAAGAATGTTCGGCCGAGCGGAAAGTCGGAAGTTTAACGAAAGCCAGATTTTCCGAATATCGCGAGCTTTCGTCAACTAATTTAATATATATTAATATTTTAACATTAATATTAACGTTTTTTCTGACCCCGGTTGTTTCGGGACAGTTTTCGCGGAATCAACGAGAAATTGTCTGACGAATGGCGGACCTCCGCTACTCAGAACTCTCGAGCGCCGCGGTCGACCTGAAGTCTCATGAAACTTCCATGAAACCTTATTCGTTTCGTCAACCGCGGATTATACGAGAGAGTGAACGGAAGCACACCGACCCTATTTCTGTAATATCCGACTGAAATTAGCATCTCGACGGGGATCGAACTATGGTCTGCGAACGAAGAAGAAACTTCCGAGCGAGGGCGCGTCGGTCCTCGCGAAAAAGAGTCCGCAGCGGTCCGGGATCGAGATTGGCCGCGGTTACGGTGGACCACGGGTCACGAAACCCGTGGAACTGCGGAATTGTCCAGCGGAAACTGTTCGAGGCTCCGGATATCGCTCCTAAGTATCGAGCGGCAACTAATCGCGTAGCTGGAGCACGCTCGTCCGCACGTTTCCCGGTGGCAAGAAGACGGTACAATAACAAGTAATTTCGGTTGCGAGTTTAGATACAGCCACGTACACGAAGATATTACGTGATACCGGGTTCACGGGTCCCTGTCTACGATCCGGCCCTACGTGACGCCGTTGCAACGGCAAACCGGAAACCGTTTGCGCCGAATAATTCATTCGTTTGCTTTCGCGGATAGCCGAGCAATATCGATAGCTCGTTACCATGTGCCCGTTAAAGCGAACACATAAGAAGGAAAGTATTGGGACACTGTACCCGGCCATATGGCGGCCTGCGAATCATAACGGGGTGAGTCTACATTCTGAAGATTTTTCCCCGTATCTTAAAGGCGTCATCTATTTATGGTTCATGTAGGACTTCGTTTTTTACTGAGCCAGTATATTGTAGCTTTTGCCACCAAACCAATAAAAAGAAAATTATTTAGGGTCAGGTGTTTTTTAAATTTTATATATAGGCCCACATAAGAAGGTTCTAAAAGCAACTGTATTTTCTTTGCAATTTCGAATATTCCATGTTAATATATGGAAAAAGAATTAATATATGGATTCCATATTAATTGTGATATAAACTTGTAAATAGTCACAATATTACTCCGGCGGACGTTTGAAATTTTCAAATTTTCAAATTCCACCAAACCAATAAAATAAATTATTTGGAATCAGGTATTTTTTAAATTTTATACACAGGCTAAAAAGGTAAAAAAAAAAGGTTCTAAAAGCAACTACTAGTATTTTCTTTGCAATTTCCAAGTATTAATTGTGATATAATAATGTAAATAGTGTAAATAGTCCCAATATTACTGTGACGTATTTTCGAAATTTTTAAAATTCACAACATAGGCCCACATAAGGAGCTTTTAAGGAACAACCATTTTCCCTTCAATTCCTTCTTCACGTCATGTAGCAAATTAATTGTTCTAAATTCCCCTAGAAAAAAGATCCAAGTGACACGGTCCGAGATTAAAAAGGATTCGGACACGGTATGGCCTGTTGCATTCCGAAAAAAACTTGACGGAGGATTCTGTCTATAAACTGTAGAAAAATTGTCGATTTTATTGCAAAAATAATCATTGGGGTCGCTCCTGCTGTTGTTCCCGGCGCGGTTCTTTCCACCGTGGAAAAAAAGTGATTCCTGACGAGATTTTCGCTGCGTAAAATATCAGTGGGAGGTTCATCGATATTCCATTTGCAACGTTCAGCGTCACGTTCACGGGCGCAGACGGTCGAGGCGAGAAGGATCAGTACTGGTAACGTTCGCACGATCGTGTCGCGGTGGGAAGGACCATATTCGAAGCGGGGTCCTTTACGAGGAAGTAGTCCAATTTTCCTATAATCCGTGGCAGCCCGGTTCCCGTGGGACCGCCGACGGCTAGTTCACGTCGAAGACGAAAACTCCGCGCGCGCTATCGTCTTTGCGTTCGGTTTACCGGAATCCCCGGGATTCGGTAATAATACATGAACACCCCGGAAACCGGTGCCCACTCGAAGAAGGAATTGAAATTTTGATTACCTCTGCCATCTGTATTCCTGATGGCCGTTTAATGTAAATTGGATATCCTCAGCCGAGAACGCGGTTTATCCGCATCGATCGGAGATCCTTGTATTCGATTACACCGCTGCTGGGTTATAGATCGCGTTACGTACGAACGTCCCCCCGGTAAGATAATGTGTTGGTTTAGCGTGGGACATTCAGTCGGCGAATGTTCGGAACTGTTCGGAGCTTTGGAATTTCAGGACAGCCTCTCGGAAGCTTAAGACCACAGAGCTTCGGGAAGTTCAAGGCTGCTTTGGGTAGTTCATGGATTCCAGAGATACGGAAGCTTGGATGGGAACTTTGAAAATTCTGGGCCCTGCGTTTTTCAAGCGCGGCGAATCTCAAGTTTAACCACCGAGCACGAGAACTTCTCCATTGATACGCAGCCTCCGACGTTTCAATATCCCTGATCAGACATGGGGGATAAGGGCTTTGAACTCGAGGTGGAGGTTCGAGACCCTTACGAAGCTCACAGGCTTTGAAGATTTATAATCGCAAAAAGCTTCGAACGGGTTTTGATGTGCACTCAATTTTCACTAATTCTCGATCGATTTTTTCCGGAATGTTTACATTTGTATAGTTCACTGACACGACTGTTATCGCCGTATTGAAACAGAATCGACCAAGTTCGATTTTTGTACGACGTAGCGCGGTAAAAAATTGCAGACCTCGCAAACGCGCGTTTGATGCCCGGATAAATTTGTCCGTTTAGGTTAATGAATATTTCATATTCTTTTTTCTGCCACCCCGTCCTCCCTTTTTCGAATATTCATCCGGGTCTCGTTGCGATTATTTTTTCTTTCACTTTAGCCGGCTCAGCGAATCGAATAGATTCCGTATCGGAGATTCGGGGTTCGATAATTAATAAAACATAATTCGAAAATGCGATGTCGGAAACGTGAATGGGTAGGGAGGATAAAATCTTTCCCGGGGAAATTGTTTCGGCAAAAACATTAAATGCTGAAAGTTTTCCAAAAGACTCCTTTTTTCCTAGAGCTTTTCAAGACTCGTAATCCTTTGGCCGGGACTCGTGCACGAGCACTACATTGCGGACAAGCTCGAAGCTACGCGGCCAGAGACATTCGTTACAGAAGAAAAAGAACGAGACTAGAGAAACGAAGAAGACAGGAAGACGAAGAGATAAAGCTATTAGTCATAAGCGGTTTTCCAATTTCTATGACAACCGCTGTCACCGTGGAACGCAGCGATCTGACAGGGAAGGATATGCGTTTCGATGTTGCACGGCGATAGTATCTTCTCGTCGCCGAGATAAACCGTATCAGTGTCGCCGTCTCGTTGGCCACGAATCCATTCTCCGCGGGTTCGCGGTGTCCCGTGAATTTCAATTTTCGCCCGAGAGCGCCCAGTAAACCAATCCGTTTCTCTTTGAATCAACAAGAACGGCGACGACGACGGCGTCGCGAGCCGGTGCACCACTTGCGCGAAATCAATTTGCGAGCCGCGAGAATGCGGACGCGACGGAGATAAAAATAGTGTGAGAGAGACAGGGGTTTGCGAGGGGTCGGGATACGCTGAAAGGGAGAGAGGAGGGTAGGGGGAAAAAAACGAGAGCCCTGCCACAGAAAGGTCTAATTTTCCATATTCATGAACGGAACACACTGGACCTGGAGGAGAGACCGCAGGGGTCGGCACGCTGAAAGAGATCGAACCGCCGCGCCGGCACGGTCCGGTCGCCGGACACGGAAACAGAAGAGGCGGATTAGAGCGAAAATATTTTCCGAATCCGGCGGGGGCAAGTCCGCGCGACCGTAAAACGGTCCGGCTGAATTTTTGATGGAGCCAACCAACGCGTATTCAAATCTGCGGATTAACGCCGGCCCCCGGGAAAGAAGCGACACGGTGGATCTTTCGTACGAGGGGATCGAATTTTTCGGCGAGAGTGACCGAGTACCAAAGATTTTCAAAGAATTCCTGGCGACACTGGTCGGAAGAACAGGCTGTTTCACCTAACTCGAGCATCTAAAATATTTCGCTTCTTTTTATGATAGAAGAAAATTTCAAAGAAAAATATTAGTTGGTTCAGAGGGACCAATATGGCAAAAAAAAATTTGTTCAAGGTTATTATTTTAATATTGCAGGTTGTTGCATTCGCCTTGACCTAGGCTATCATACAGCAATAATAAAAATATATCATTTAAAGAAACTTCGATGACCTTGACATCTCAAAAAATATAACCTCGAACAAATTTGTTTGCCTGTCATAACGTTTGCACCTCTGAACCAACTAATGTTTTCCTCTGACATATTTTTCTATCATAAAATACAAACGAGATATTGTAGATGCTCGAGTTAGGCGATACACCCTGTATACGACGACTACCATAGTCGGGATTCTATACCACTAGATCCAGTGGAGGTCTGTAAAAATAATGGATCGCAAAATTGACCACCCTTCTATTCAAGGTCGAATTTTTTTATTGCATCGCATTTCGAATTTCTCGAGAATCGGAAATTTATTGTTGAAATACCGTTTTGTATTCAGTGCAGAAACGAATCGGTCGTGTTGGGACGAGTGCCTGTTCTCGTTTGTAAAACGTGCCTAAGACAGCCGCCAACCGCCTACTCGTTTAGAGGATCGCCGTTAAGGAAGGCGTAGAGCATCCTTCAATAACCAGTCTAAGATCCAGAAAGAAAGGAGGGCCAGTAAGAGCGAGGAGGCACTCCAACAGCCGATCAAGATCGTCCTCTACTCACCCAGTTCTGACGAAGTTCGCGAAGTACTGCACCATGCTCTCCGAGAGTGCCACTTCAGACTTGGTATAGTTCCTCGGGAAGTGGCCGAAACCTTCCACCAGCGGCGCACCGAAAACGAAGGGCAATTCCTCGCCGTGAACCGAGCCCATCTTCTGAAATCAACAAACACGCGCGAACCGGTTAGCTTACCCACGTCAACTTGTTGACGCAACGGCCAAAGTAAATTCTTAACGCTAAACCGACGGAACAGTAAAAGTGGCTGGCACGTGTTGCCTTTCACAAGATTCAATTTATTACACGTGCAATTAACCCATACCATTTTCTTTACTGCTACAGCGGTTGGTATTTATCCCCAAAAATGTCACAGAGGGGAAAAGAAAATTTTCATTGGATTAGGTAACGGAATAAAATTTTATTTCGTCTCGAAAGGAAGTCGTAACAAATTTATTACAATTCATTTAAAATTTATGACTTTTTAAATTCTGGACTTGGATTTAGTAGCTAGAACAATTTGCTGAAGAGAAAGAGAAATTTGAAATATTGAGAAATATTGAGAACTGAAAAAAATTATATTTTATTTAACAGAATTCGCATGGATCGATTGGATCATTCCTCTCGGTAGACGCAACTGTAGATGTTCTTTGTACGCGCGTTTAGTTTTTCCCGAAGTTCGAAGATTCCCGAAGTTGTTCGAGATTCCACCGCGTCGGAGGGGGAACGATAGGATCGCCGTCAATGGGATTCCCGTCACTTTTCCCCGGTCACGTAATTACTGCGACGACGGAGGAATTCATGAGATAGTAATGCGTCGCTTAGCAGTCACCCCTGGGGATTTACGAAACGGCATATCCTCCAGGAGCGGATTTGGCCGCAGCCTCGATCACGGTGGACACGTCAGGTGCGCGTAATTCAATTTCTTCGGGGTCCGAGACCTTTCGACCGGAATTAGCACGTTCCCGGCTCGATGGCTGGTTACAAGATGAAACGACGACACCGGCGCAATATCGGAACGGCACGTACCATGTTTCAAATTTTCCGAGCTCGACCGCTTTTGACGGCACGGAAAAACGCGATTCGTTTCGGAATTAAGGGGGCAGTATGTTGCGAGATTTAAAAATTTGTGAATTTTTTTCAAAACAATGCTACACCTTACGTCGTATTTTCTTTTGTAATTGATTTAGCTACACTTTCGTTTAGAACAATTTTTTTCAAATTTATTTAGAAAGCACCGACACCGCTATTCCAAAGCATCGTTTTTCTAGAATCGCCATAACTTTGTCATTCAAATAAATTTCAGCATGAAACTTTGGGGGTGTTTTTAAGGTTCCATATGTTTAAGAAATGCAATAAAAAAAAATCAATCTTTTTATCCGTCTATACGCGACGCCTCCTTAACGCGTTTCAGTGGCCCGTCTGGTTGTTTATTGACCTCTTCCACTGGGAAACGAGAGTTCACAGAGTTTCGAGTCAGTGCCTCGAAGCTGGTTGATATCCGAGTCTGTGTTAATGATGTTTGGAGACGTAAACGTGTCTCGGAGTTTATCGGGCAAAGTTTTTAATGCCAGCTTCTACTCTCTTAGGGGGGAAGGGGGAAGGAAGTCGGATTTCCACTTACTTTCGTGTTAACTTGTTCAAGACTGCCAGGGGAAAGCAAGTTATCCTGTATGTGGGTCGTCCAAGAATTGGAGGCACAAGAGGGCTGATTTATGCTAGATTTTCCCAATTACGATTAGGTTTTTAAGAAAAGATAGAAAAATTTATTAATACTAATATATCATACAAAACCTGAATTATTCAGAGAGGAAATCAACGCGATTTGCTTTTCTTCCCACCGATGCAGACAATTTTTATTTTGCACAAAGACAGTCAGCCGTTATAGTATTATGAATATTCCCTGCAATAACGGAAATACGGAAGAAATTGAATGAAGGGAAAGTTCTACCGGTATCGGAGTTAAGAAAGTTTACCAATTTCAAAAACTGCAAAGCCCGTGGAGGGTTATTGGAAAGTTATTTACAACTTGTTGAAGACGCGGATAATTATGGTACGGAAAATAAACAGAAAACGATCCCCACGGTTTCTGCTCGGGAAAATCATGCTATTTTGCACGCTGCATCAAACTCTCTTGCCTAGCATCGCGAGAAACTGCTCGTAAAGTTACAGTTGAAATTAATTTTCGAAACTCTAGACGTGTAAGAACATCGTACGACCGAAACTGAAACGGAAACCTGCGTTGACAGTGGCGCACACGGAGTGTCTTAACAACAGTGCAAACCAACATGTACAGGGTGTGAGAAATGTCTAGGACAAAAAGCCTTTCCTACCATAATACAAGAACAAAGTGGTATGGATTTCTGTTCATTTTGCTGTTGTCATTTTTGTATCTCCTTCCTCCCCTAACCGTGAAAAATCGAAAAAGTTGGAAAGCTCCGCCATAAAATTATAATTCATTCCGATTTGTTAATCTCAGCTCTTCGCTTCTAATGGGTTCAGAACCGAATCAAAATCTCACGGCTGGTATTACTCTCAGTCGTCCGTCCCGAGGGCGACACTTCCCTCGAATCGCACAGAAGCGTAAAAATTGCCCCTCGAGCCAGTCCTCCGTTGATATCCCCGGGGCCCTGAACCCTTTTTGCAACTCAGATGTCACTTGATTAATTTAAAGTACGTCACCGAGCGGCGCAGCTCCGTTCTCGCAGCATTCGTTGACTTGTTCCACTGGAAACTGCCGCGCTGGGCCAGGGGTCGCAAAAAGTTTGAGATAAAAAAATTTTCAACTTTTCGAAATTTTGGTTAGAATCCTTAAAAGTCCAAACTATGTTATGCCGTGCATAAATATTCCTGCAAGCCGGTCGACACAGCTGGGAACGCAGAAAGAAGCTCGAGAATAATTTGTGTACTTTTCTTCGTCACGTTTAAATGCGAATGGGAGGTAATCTAAATCTGACCGTGTGCTATTATAGTGGTGGTTTTCAGGTGTTCTGTTACAGCCTTTCCAACTTTTCTTTCGATATAAGACAACGATAGAGTATGACCAGAGTTGTGCTAATTCAGTTATGTAGTAATTCAATGGCACAATTGAATTACATTGCATTTCAATTATATAGTAATCCAACTACGTGGTAACTGAATTACACAATTCAAACCTTTTAATTAATTCAATTACTAATTATTTTACTCGGATGTGTAATTGAAACACAATATAATTAAAATACAGCTCTCCAAATTATGTGTAGCCCAGTATTTCGTTTTACTTACGTACAATATTAATGTTTGTTTAATGAATCTCATTAGATGATTGTCGTTATTTTTTCCTTTAATATATATCATAACCTAGGTAAAGTAGAGACATGTTACTTTTTTCTGCGTTTTATATTTATGTTTGAAATATTATAAATTTATAAATAATAAATTCCTTCTGTTTGAAATCTTCACATGGATTTTTCAACCCCTTATAACCTATTACTTTATTATTCCTCAATTTTTAATTTTAATTTAATCACATCGTAATTCGTAATTGATGTAGTTTAATTGCAAAGTATTTTAGAATTGTACTTGAATAGAGATAGAGATAGAGATTTTCTTATTTCGAAATAAACCTCGTCGTCTTATATCGAAAGGAAACTCGTCCGCGAACCCCTATTTTATTCCGTTTATTAATGAAACTGCAGGGGTTGTTTCATGATATGAACATTTTTTAATTAATTCCCCTTTATTTTATGGAAACTGCCGACCGTACGCCGTTCCATCAGGGCTTCCTCCCTTTTTTCATAAACGCTACGAAATCCAATATTTACCCTCTTCGCATTGGCGTCATCAGCTCAATTCGCGGAATTGTAATTCCTTGCTCGCTTTTTGCGCGGAATAAATTCGCCCAATCGAATATATATCTATTTCCAGAATTGTACCGGACCGTAGTTGATAAATATCGACTGCCCGGGGATATTTTCCCTCCGCCTGTGCCTCCATCGTATATTGTTGTTTTCACCTCCGAGAAAATGAACAACGGAACATTAAAAGAAGTCTTTTCGTAAACGAACGCACCCAACCGGCGTATTTCATAATGCCGCCGTGAATTTCTATCGACGAGCCAGATCAATTAATTTCCAACCGCGACGTAAAGGGTTTTCAATTGAAATACACGTTATCGGTCTGCCTCTTCCTTTCAAGCATTCTCCACAGTGCACAACGTTTTCCGTCGCAAAATCGACCCGCGTCTCGCGCCAATTAAAAGGCTATTCTCATTTCCAATGCCATGTTTTCTTTTTACCGATTTTTCAGAATTTCCCTCAAAAGAACTATTAAACTTTTTGCATCGGAATGCGTCGATTGTTTCTTCTAAAATGAAAACCATCTAAATTACACGAGCCGCGTATTTTTCTGTAGGCTAAGGGAACCAATTACCGTGCCGAAATTAATTATACTTATTTTTACAGCTGATTTGAAAATTAGTATAATTAATATTGGTACCCCCACTGCAATGGGGTCCTTAACCCCTTGCACTACGATGTATTTTACGTTTTCAATGATCAGACCTTTTTTGTAATTCGTAATTTCCTAAGGAAAGGACAAAAATTTATGTATGTTCTTCAATAATTGTACATTAAGAACGCCAAAATAGAATTTTATTTCGGTTCAAAGGGAACGGTATCTCAAGGGGTTAAAAATTGATGTTAATGTATTTTTCAGCAATGGACCCTTACATCGGAATAGAACTGTGTATAGAAGGGGACATCGTCATTTCTCCTGCTGTGACACAAAAAATCGTTTCCGGATCATTCTCGAAATAATTAATTTCGATGACGCCGCAGCCCGGCCTATCGGCATTAAAAGGGAAACCTTGAAACAGCGAGCATCGCGTCGGATTAAGTTCCATTTCCGCGAGAAAATTGCTTTCCCGAGGGTGGCCGCGTTTCAATCCTACTCTCTCTCCTGCCTGTTAGAAAATAGTTCCTCCGTTGTAAGTGGAGTTTACAGGGGCGAGGGAGCCGGGGCCGAAGGAGAAAGAGAGATAGGTCACACAGTTTCTGGTTTGCACGAATCAGTTGGCATTTCGGTTATGGATGCTCCCGAGAACACCATCCCGAAGTTCCCGTTTGCAGCGGGAACGTCTTTTCTCGTCCCCATCCCTCGTTCGAAGTAGTTCCTCTCGACGCGCGGCGCGGCGGATTCTTTGCCAGAAGAACCGAGCAGAAGTTCCGCGTCCAGATACGGTTTTCTGATTGCGATAGAGTAAATAAGTAGCAGGGAAGAAATTACTTCATGCTATTAGGCAGCCCGCCGGAGAAAAAGTTGCCGCGTTTTTGTTCCGCAACGGAACTCTCACAGTTCCGCGGAAGTTTCGCGCGGCGGAAAACTTTCCTGCCGGGGAACAGTTTACGATCCGCCGGCTTTTTTTGCGAGATTACAGGTATAAACAAACCCCGGGGTCTGCGGCTATGCTTCAGCCACGCCGATCGCGAGACACAGCCAGCCCCGGCACGGTCCCCTAAATTCGTCCTTGGATTACCTGCCTGACAGGTCCCGACGCTTCGCGAGCTATGCAACTGCAATGTAATGCAACTGCGATGGAAACACCAGCGTTCTCGCAAAAACTAGAAACTAGAAATTTAGAATGTATTATAGGGGATGCTGTCTTAACCCTTTCGAATTCTACAGATCCTAATAAAATTCGGTTTGTGTGGATAGGTCACAATAAAAACGAATTTCTAAACCTAGCCAACAATCACTGTCAGTCATATGTGACTGACGTGGCAGTTAACGTGTTAATAAACCGTCGAAAATTTAAATTAATTGGTCAAGTAGTTTTCAAGCAATTTGACATTTTAAAGATGTCGCAAGAAGTACTGAACCACCCCTTAAATTAATTACCCCCCAAGCCAACACTTCAGCCGCGCGATATTAATAGTTGTTTTCGTTATTTAAACATTTTTGAGTTACTAAGTACTCAACATAAGCAACTGATGCAGTTTTTCTTCGATATAAGACGATTGCTCGGGGACGGCATTCGCCGTATTACGGACCGGGGGTGTCTATTCGGCGTGGCATTGTTCTCGAGTGGTCCCATAAAGTTGTCCTGTGGACCATAAAATGCGAAAAACAGATCTTCGTTCTATTGGAAAAATTTATTAAATAAATACGCAGCAACCTAATACACCTAGTAAAGTTCTTCTCTTTTTCCGATTGTTAGACTGCGGATCTGTATGCAAAACAAAAAATGTTTGCATCGATTGCGAGACGCAGGAGCGAAATAACAATTTATTTCTTCTTTTCATTATTTTATTAAGTTCGAACCTGATATCCTCAAATCTTTTTAATATCTCCACTGCTTTAAATTCCGGTTACCCATTTTCCCCATAAATGCATAAAATCCACGGTCGAGTACCACTTCGAGATTAGAAATCCCTCCAACTTTATCTTATTAACGCAAACCCACTCCCTTAATTACCATGTATGAAATTGGTCGACATTCTCTGTCTGTTCTATCGCAAGCTCGCCTATGCTCCTCTACAGTCCACCTGCACAACTAATTTAACACGTATACCGTCGGCAAAGCTGCCCAGTTTATTTATAGCTGGAAGCTTCGCGATCCGAAGTTAGTGCAGACGGGGAGGGGACATTTCTCGGTCATACCCGCGTGTAATTGAACTTGAAGGCCATTCGTCGAACCGGGAACGGAGGGACAAACGGAAACACGGTCGGAGTTCGGGCCAAGAAAGGGACAGGGGGAACACACCAGGCGGTGGAAATGCTCTTAGCCGAATCCAAAATACGATTCACCAAGGAGAAACCGTTGTCGAGAATTTGTCACTGTCCCGGTCGCCACGGGGGCTTTATCAAAGTTGTTTCGGCAACTGGTTTCCGTCATTGTCGGGCGGCACGGTTCACGGAGGAATGCGCGGCTGTTCTTGATCCCATTAATTTCATTTGGAAACATATCGGCGCGCGTTTGCGGCTCGAAACAATTCGAGGAGCCGGTGATCGATCGGCTTTCTTCCGTGGTCTATTAGTATCGCGTCGCACGGACAACGGGACCGTTTGTTTCGCTGCGTCACGGTCATATTCTTCTGTCGAACGAACCGACAGAGTTGTCTGATTCGGAACAGTAAACACACACAACTTTTCTCGAAACGACATTTCTTGATTAAAATTAAGTTCTTAAATTAAAACAAAGATAAAATTGCTATTTTCAATTCTATTAATTTTTGTCATATTTTTGGGTAACTTAGACTAATTATATTCTATATTGGTATTTTTTTTATGTTATTAAAATCCGACGATAAATCTCTCTCTCGCTAGGTATATAGTTGTTTAGGTTAAGGTTCAGAGCGGTGAAAGGACGGAGAGTGTAAATAGAATTGTAACCCTGGGAGATGAACTACTATTGAATGAACCTATGAGTAAATATTTTAGCTTTATCTCTGATAATTTAATTTCTACGAAAGTCCATCTTTCCAATTCCCGGTGTTGCCAGTTGAATTCGACAAGGGAGACAAGGAAGACGAGCAAAGCGAGGATCGTTTGGATAATTAATTAGTAATCGGAAACTGTGGAAGGCGGTTGTCAGCGGACCGGGTGGAACGAAGAAGCCCGATCGCATATTAATGGTTAGGCTAGAACAAGATTGACGGAATATTAACTGTCCGTTGACAGTTAATCTCGAGCGAATAGCGGTTCGTCGGGGGGGGGGGGGGGGTCTAGATTTCGCAGGATGGGCTGACCCATCTCCTTGGTCGATCGACCAAGGTGGCCTTCAGCCGAACCTCCTCAGGAAGCGTAATAGGAACCCTAAACCCAGTCGCTGGGTAAATACACTCTGTTCGTGTACACGTTATGTATGTGGACTGCAATAATCGGTCGTCGGAGCACCACGCCGGTGATTCTGCTGCGTGCTTGCGCCGGCGTATTGCTCCGAGCGCATTTAACAACGGGATCTGTTCCCCGGTCCCTGTTTCGCAGTCGGATAAATCAACCGCGTCAAACTTCCTCGGGTCACGTGCTCCCCGAATCGTTTGGGAAACGCGGACGTGTGAGGGACGTGTACAGACACG
The DNA here is from genome assembly GCA_028454245.1 of Halictus quadricinctus. Classification (NCBI taxonomy): domain Eukaryota; kingdom Metazoa; phylum Arthropoda; class Insecta; order Hymenoptera; family Halictidae; genus Halictus; species Halictus quadricinctus. Next base: position 799,167 of record CM052120.1, read on the forward strand.
ATGAATATGCGGAAACGATGCTATAGCGATCACGTGTAAATCATTTCTAAAGTGAAGAGATCCCCCATCTGCACGACAAAGTTCTGTCTCGAAAAATGGCGCCAATGTTTCTTTTGAGAACAGGAGATTTCGATCCCTTCCTCTTCCGTTGCAGTTATTCTTTCGACAACGCTGAAGGGATAAATAAAGGCACCCTGTATAATTAAAAGAAGCAATACTGTACGCGGCCTATATACAGGGTGATTCAAAAGGGACATATCGAATCAGGAATAGCTCAGAGAAGAGGGAATAAACGAATCTGTTCCAAGGAACCAGATCGGACGCGCGATACATTCGAAATCACGGATTACTCCAACGAAGTCCTGCTGCATTTATAAAAGGAGCCTGATTATGCCCGAGATTTGCGGATAGCGCTCGGCTTTCACCTAAAAAGCTGGATCACGTTCCTGAGTGGATCGAAGAGCGAACGGCTCGAGATCAACGGGAGCGCTGCGAGATCACCCGAATGAAAAGTGGATAGCCGCCGAGGCTGCGGCGGTAATGATACGAAAAGTCAAACATTCTTTAGAGTACTCGGGCAACGATCCACTTATTATGCAGCTCGACAATAACTTTATCCGTCTTGACACCTACCCGACCAGCATCTTCTCTCTATTCGTTTCTCTGTACTTTCTTGTATCAGGTTTTTGCATACGAAATGTCTGATTTTAGAGAGCAAACGTTATAAAGCGAGACGCACAATTACGGTTTGTTACACTACTCTCTCTCACTCTGAAGAGGCACTGCATTCTTTGTAAAAAAAGAAGAAGTTTGGGCATGAATTATGGCTAGCATGACGATAGGCGGTGTCGCCGCATAATTGTCTGACGAAAGTTACGCCGTAAGCAAGCAAGTTCGCAGCAGGAAGACCTTCGGTTAATACCGCGATACGAAGGGAAGGAGCTTTACAGTGTTTCCCAGCCGTCTTCGTAACTGCGGCAAGTTCGGGAACTGTAACGCTCCAAGGACAACCGATACTCGTTGTTCGCTGTTGTTCCCCGAATGTTTTAGCGATCTGTACAAGCTTTCGTTGCTACGTTAACGCCTTGATAATTATTGGAACAAAGTTTTGCCGTTGCGAGGAGGCAGCCCTCGCGGCTAGATGCTCGCACGAACGCGGTGAAACCGATGCAGTTACGCGACTCATGCTCACCGAGTTACCTGATAACTCGACCAAGGATTTTTATGCGTTCGCGGAGAACTTGCACGCATAAAATGTGAAACAGTAAAACATTAACACAAAAAAATCTGAGAACGTCGTTGGGTTGTTTCGGAATCAATTTTTATCGAACCCTTTCTTTCCAGAATCAATGAAAAATTTTTTGACTTTGTAGAGCTTAAATATTTTTGTCCTACATTGAACAATTTTGTGTGCGAAGAAATTTCAGCGAATTTCATGAAAATCGTGCGAATCTTGTCCGCATAAAGTGTGAAACAGTAAGACAGTATAAAGAAAAATCTGAGAACGTCGTTGGGTTGTTTCGGAATCAATATTTATCGAACCCTTTCTTTCCAGAATCAATGTGAAAATTTTTTGACTTTGTAGAGCTTAAATATTTTTGTTCTACATTGAACAATTTTGTGTACGAAGAAATTTCAGCGAATTTCATCAAAATCATGTGAATATACGCTGTCGTACTGGAGCGTACATGGAATAAGAAAGGGGGAAGCATCTCGTTAGGAGGATGAAATAAACGTGTGTTTCGGAAAACTATATGTAATAATGGATAATTTACAGAGCAAGTAAAAGTACGGGCTGCAAGGAGTATGCAGTTCTAGTCGTGTCCTGTGGCTTTCTTCTTTGTCAAATTTGTACAAGCTTCCCCTTTGCCGTTCGAAACCCGGCGGTGCTTGTGTGTTGACGATAGAAGGGCCGTTCCAACAAAAAGACGGAAAATGAAAACGACGTCGGAAATTCCAACGAGCCTGAGCAAGCTGTTCCCGAATTACTCGTGTCACCGGATTTTGACTAGGGTCGCGGAGAACTTGAAAGACGACCATCTCTACAGACTATAACGCGATCAGCCATGGATCGAATAGTTTTTCCCACGGGGCAAAGAGTTCTCTTCCCCCCCCCCTGTAACGCTACAAACCAAACATTGCTACCATTTCTCCGATTCGAAACGAGCTCTTAGATGTACTACCTTTTAGTATATAGAATCTCAGATGTACTACCTTCTTCTCACGGTTCGAAAAATATAATACTATCGGAATTTGATTTCGTTCAGCGGCGGTCTACCTAGACCAATTAACCAGTTAACTGTGGAGTTTCATTTTAAAAATCCCTGACGGCGCGGAATTAAAATCAAGCAATGACGAATATATACGTCGAATGCAGGCCAAATGCCGCTATTATAAATTTTACGAAAAAAGGAAAACAAAATGAGAAAGAATTACATTTTTATTCGATTAGAAATTAACAATTAACTGGTTAAACCCTCTGGACTTATCGGGCGGATATTGAAATATTTTGCTACCGAAATGGGGGACAAAATTCGACACCGTTTGAAAACTGACTTTTTAAAAATTGATCCCCAACGACTTGAGACGTCATTGATTGTTCTATCTTGATCGGCAGGATGTGAACGGGAGGAGCGGAAGCGGAGAATAATAGGATATAAAGGAACGAGATTACGAGCCATTCGGTTTCTGAAAGGGACAATGTCACCGGCGGTCGAAGGGTCCGGGGCAATCCTACCGGCTTCCCGGTGTATTTGCTATTATTTCATCGTGTCTTTTACTCCACTTCCGCAGGCCCTTAACCGCGCCGAGGGTAGGTAAACAAGAGGGTTTTATCGGCGAACGGAATCCACGAAACCGTCCTCTGGGTTATTTCCACGTCGACGTGCGCCGACTACGCGGCCCTGCAGTTTTATTACGCGGTCAAAGCGATTTTAAATCACCCCCGGGACGTCCCCGTGTCCCTGAAAGGTTTCGCCGTCTTCGGCCCCGGTAATATAAGAGCCTTACCTCCGGCTCGGAATTAGGGTCACGATGCTCACGAGACTTGCGAGCCATTAATAATACCGTTACCGTGGATTTTTCCCGCGACTATTTTCCTCCCCTCCCGGAACAAAGGAACGATCCGTTCTCGTGGTGCGCACACCTCCCTTTTTTATGTACAAGCTGCACCAATTAACGGGCGCTAGATACAGTTTAGATTTTCCAAAAATCATCAAAACCGAACTCCCTATTTTAATATGCTAGGTTTACGGAAAACTGACTGTTTCACATTATATCAAATTATGTCAAATTTTCAGCGATTTTTGCATACATTACAGAAATGGGTAAGCACAATTTCAAACAGTAGACATATTAAAAAAGATTTAAGGACACCATCGGTTTCAGCTTGATAAAATAATTAATAGGAGAAAGAAATTTTTTATTTCGCTCCCGTGTCTTGTAATCAATGCAAATATTTTTTTATTTTGCATAAAGATCCGCAGTCTATGTATGACCAAGGAAATAAGTTTATCGAGTGTACCTTTACAATCTTAGTGGTCATTAGACTGCGGATTTTATGCATTTATGACAAAAATGGGTAAGCACAATTTAAAGCAGTGGACATATTAAAAAAGAATTAAGGGCACCATCGGTTTCAACTTGATAAAATAATTAAAAGGAGAAATAAATTTAGCTCCTGCGTCTTGCAATCGATGCAAACATATTTTATTTTACATAAAGATCCGCAGTCTAGTGATCATAAATTAAAAAGGACATAATCCTGAAAGGACTCTAAGACAACAGATCCGGTCCGACGAACGCAAAAGAAAAGAATGATCGGTGCTCAAATTATGCTAGCGCAACTTGGCGCTAGTCCAGGTACAAAGTCTACGAAAAATTAATAATGAAAGTTAATTAAGCCGGGGAAAGGAGACGTTCGGAGCAACATCAAAGCGGGGGGCGGAGAAGCAAATTGGAAATTAATTCAACGACTTATCGTCTTCGGGGCTCATTGATTCATCATTTGCCGTCTACTTTCGTAGTCAACGGGCCGTGTAATCTTTCGTTATTTAATTTCGCCCATTAAAGCGCCATTAATTTCCGCAAAAGAAGACGCCGTCGAATATGTCGCCGTCCCTCGCCTCGTGCTATGGTTCGCTCGGCGCACAGTGCTCGATAAGTATGAAAACTGGGACAAAAATCCTAAAAAAAAAAATAGGAATTGAAAATTGTATAATTTGACGATTTAACACTTTGATTACCAAACTAGAAACCCCAAAAATTCCGTAAAATCGAAGTAAGTTATTTAATGAAATAAAAATTGCAATCAATCAAGATCCTAATCAAGTTTAGTACAATGAATATATCAACTTAAAAATTCATTTTAAAACTGAGAAAATTCAAATGATTCAATTCTGTTCTGCTCGAATATATTAAATGTTCAAGTCGAACCGCTTTTTGTCACACTTTCCCGAAAAGCAGACCACAGTGCGACGCGGCGCGGGGCTCTAATGTTTCATAGACTATTCGAGAGCGACGAGGTATCGATTTCCGTCGCTTTGATTCGTCGAAAAGTCGCCGACCGGCGTGACTTCTACAAAGGTTCTCGCGTTACCTGGAATCCTCAGGTGAACCGAAACTCCGTCCGCGCCTTCTGCTTCAGCGAGTCGTGTTATCCTTGCGGAAACCAGCCTCTAACGCGTCAAAGACGATGCCTGATTTCTAGATTCCCTCCGTGTGTCTAGCATATAGCTTTTCAGATAATACTAGACTTCATGCGTCAAGAATTTTAATCGATTAATAAGTATACATTGACGCTCTCAAATTATTTTAATTTTCCTAAATTCCCAACTTTGTCGCAAGTGCATAAAATTACCCAATGATGATTTCAATCGATGATGCCGTTTGCTACTCGGACGATTCTACATACTTTGTCGCATCGATCTCCGGAGTCTCGCGGAAGTTTTGACCGTATCCAATTAAAACAATCCCGAAGCGTTCATCGATAGCGCGAGATATCTTCGGATCACCATCGCCACTCTGAAACGGGAAGCTTTTTCACGGACGCGACAGCCTTTGCAGCGAATCAAACGAATCAAATAACTTTTTGTGAAAAAAATAGATAAATAAATAAATCCCCGGCGAGATTGGCAGGATCTCGAAACAATCGATGAAACTTTTGATGCCGTTTGAGAACATTTGGGAACCGTTGAAAGCATTTCCGAATGGCGAGTGAGAACACAATTCCGGACAAAAGAAAGTTAATTTATATGTTTGCAACTTCAGAAATTAAATATGTAATCCTGAGGCCGCCAATACGTCGACATTCGTTCTCACAGTAGTTCGAGTCGACGACAAGTGCTGCATTTAAAAGTGCAATACTATTCGTTCATATTAAAAAATCAGTAGACGGTTTTTCTTTTAGATTTAAATAAACTGCGCGATAGTCGACTAATTATTAACGTATTTCCGTGATGCTGTAAAAGAAAAATCTGGTTCCGTTAGTTGGAGCGGTTTTGTTATACGCTGACAGTAGTTCGAGTCGACAATAAATCAGACGTGCTGGACTGGTACGTGTCCGGGGCTGGTGAAAATGTCGAAAATAACGGGCAATAGGAACGATGCCCCGTGTCGAGTTTCACAAGGCCTCGAGGTAATGCCCGTGAAGAAGCCGGGGACAGATTCGGCCGGCGTTTCCGGATTTTCGCGAAATTGGGAGCGTTTCGCGTGGCCGCTGAAAAAAGCTCGACAGGGACGAGCCTGGCCGCCACTCCGCGTCCGGGCTTTTCCATTTAAATTTAAATTGGCGCCGTTGGGAGCGCGGGTCAGCGCACCCGTACAATGCCGAGGAAAATGTCGTTGCCGGGAGGAGAAAGAAAATGCCGGAAAAATTGGCACTCTCTGTAAGATCACTGCACTGCGAATATCTTTCACGGTCAATCGGGACGCGATATTTCACGGCGGATCAACGACGGCATTATTCACGGTCGAGTGCGCAATTTGTCGCACCGTGCTTCCCTTTCAATAACGAAAAATAGGAATTGTGTAATTAATTCACCCTAGAAAATTGAAAACATCTTAAAAACGGAAATAACCTCCCTTTGGGTTTCCATTTCTACCAATTGATGAAGAATTTTTGTAGTTTCAGCGCCTCCATTATTTTACAAGATGTTTATAAAAGCTGCATTGATGCTTTAAAATTTTTAGTTTCTAAAAATTATGATCCCCCGGTTCTATTGAAATGCTCGCAAAAGGATTTGTTCGCGAGATACGTTTTTCGGAATTTGGCGAGCCGGAGCTGCCGGTTTGGCAATTAACGAATGGTCGGATTTAAGGTCGAAACACGCCGAGAGTTTCGGTATCGATTCAAGGCTGCTCGGTGTAGGCAAGCCGTTCTTACGACTTACGACGTAGCCGCGTTTAGAAAGCAATTCCCGGCGCGAGCGGCACGACTTCTTGCGCCGGAATGCATTAGCAAGTAATTGCAGCGTTAAACGGTCTAATTCTAAAGGCTGTTTTAGATCTCGCCCGGGCTTTCCGCGGGACCGGAGACGCGTAAGTCTTTCCTGCTGACGCGGAGCACCCTCTCGCGAAAGCGTTTAATTAAACGCGCCGGGGGTAACGCCAACGGAATTGCCCTCAGAATTCTCGATTATTATTCGGCAGACGCTTAAACGCAAACAGTTGATTCTAATTTTCAAATGCGCACCCGGCCCTACGAGTTTCGCCCGAAAGGGACCCAGCCCTGTATTTCCCCGAAGCATAATGTTCATTCGCGGTATAAATACCGAAATATGAGAGCGTCACTGACACTTCGTGGAACCCGTCCGACTTCCGAGTGACGCAATCTCCTGAACGTCCGACTTATCTGTGACCTGAACTACTGGACGCTGCAAGGTACACCGTTGCAAACTGTTTTCTCCGACATTGCTGCCATCGAATTGAAATTGTTATGTAATACTCTTCGTAAGGAGAAACGAATTTCATTTTTAATAATATAAATCTGTTGAAAATATCCATATTCTTTTAATCCTACAATTCTTTCACTGTTTGAAGTTTATCTTTATTTTTGTCATAGGTAAATAAAATCAGCAGGCTACAATTGTTACATAGTTTTGTTGGGTGTATCATTTCTGTAAAACTATCTTAAGTAGTATTATTGTTAGCGAATATATTCGAGTTGGGCAAAGTGTTTTACAATATTTAATTGTATTCTGTGATACTATGATGACGATTATATCCTTCAGAGAGTAGGACGATGATGTACACGATATATACGAGTACCGACCCTTATTGATTGTCCTCGCGAATCAACCGAGCCAGAAACCCGAAGACCGAGATTAATCAGAGGAACGAAGAATAATGGTTTGATCTGTCGACCTCTGACGAGTGGGTCCACTAGGGATCGTTAATTTATCGAATCGTCGAGTGGGGACAAGGCCGGCCACGTGTTCCGGTCTGCAGACCGGAAGAACCAAAGGTCCTCGTAAGTGGCCATTACGAGCTGTACTCTCGTTCTCGAGAGCGTATGATCGAGTCGCCGGATTCGATTCCGTTGGCCAGCCGCCATGAAACACCGAACGAACTACGCGACATCCGATTTACTTAGTATTGCCTTACCTTTTGGCTACAGTCTTCGCCTCGTCGAATTTCACCTCGCATTTCGGTAGACAAATGCATTCGGGAAATTTATCCTTCTGGCAACGTATCGACCCAGAACAGAACTTTAATTTTCTTTCAGGCAGTAGTCTAATATAAACTGAATCGTCTTTGTCCGTTTTGAAATTATTTTTAATTTTTGGCACTCGCTGCTGAAGCAAAAAGAAAAGAAATTTCTCTTGAACCCCTACATCAGGATCTCAAATCGCTTTCCGGTTTCCAGTCCAGAACTACTGCTTCCGGTCGAGCCGGGAGGAGAAAACGTCCAGCCATCCCTCGGGACGCGAGCCGTGTCTATTATCGCGGATCAACGGGAATGATCGCGGGCCGGGAAGAAGTAACCGGGCAAAATGGTGTTCGTTCGGGCGCGAGTCCGTCGACCGTATTATTTGCAGATGCGCGCGTACCTGTTGCTGTAAAGCGCATGCATAATCGGCCTACGGGTGCATATATTTCACAGAAACAAATTACTTCGCCGGCCTCTCCTTCGCACCCTACCATTCTCGCGTACTCGTTACAAAGGTTAAGCGGCTTTGGTCCGTGTGCCTTGAAACTGCTGCCCGACAACCGTAAAACTTTCTGATGAATACTTTATCGGCCGTGCATACGCCGCCGGGCGGCTCTACACGCGATAACGTGCCGCGATGCGAGATTCACCGACCGGATGCACACGGCTCCTTGTTTTTCGCGGATCCTGCCGTGCTCGTGACCAGCCGTGGCCCTTTCACTTTACGATTCCCTTTCGGCCGGATTGATCGCGTGATTTTCCTAACGAATCACATCCGGCCTGACTTTGACGTCGCCGGAAACAACTTTGGCCGCCGCGCTCGAGCCGGCTACAAGCTTCTGGGAATTAGCGTGGCTGATGAATTCGGAAGTTTGTTCCCGCTTCGGCGGAGATGCCGGAATTCACCGGTGCGTCTTCGCGAGGAATTCCTTGGAAATTTGAAGCGATTAGGCCGAGCTTCTGCCGCGAGCTTCTCGGCAAACTTCGCCAGGGTGTGTTCTCGTTGGGCTTTTCATTCAATGCGACCGTAGGTTTATTAACCCTCGAACTAGGGATTTTCCGATTTGATTCTTCGGAGAATCCATGCTTTGATTTGTCTTCCATTTCAGAGTGACCTTGATGAACTTCATAAATAGGTCGTTGTATTCTTTCTTTAAAAGAAACAACGTGACCTTCGTATTTCCTTGATGCCTCCGACTATAAAAAGATTAGTGACATCGGATTATCAGCTCCTCGATATCAAGTGAGTTTATTGGTATTAGTATAAGCGAGAATTTGATCCAAATGTATTCCAACAATACCGATGGCTCTGAAACAAATATTTAAACTTACTGTTGTTTATTGCAGTCAAAACTATTCTCACTCAGACGAATTAAATATCGGGTTAGAACGAAAGTTCGTGGAGTTTCGAAATTAACTATTCCCAGAAATGTCAAAAATCCCAAGTTCTGGAAAAAATGTCAAAAAATCTCACCTTTGAATTCTAACTTTGAAAATGCTACAACCCAATATTTCACACTATTAATTCTAATCACTTCACTCTACTGTTAACGCAAGAAAATATTAATACAATACAAATAATTCCCGGGCTTAAAAATCTGAATTTACATAAACGCCCTGCAGGTCCATTGCGGAGGTGAATTACGGGCGGGCATTAGAATTTCATTTTATGTCGTCTGAAATTTAATTAACACTAAACAATGTGTCCCGGCACCGAATTAAGGGTAAAAAACCCGTTCCGAAGACACGGCTCCGAAGAAATTTCCGTTTGCAGAGACGGGGGCCCAGGTGCAACCAACCTCGAATTACTTTAATTAAGCAACCAAACCGTGGACTGAGTCACGGAATTCTCCATGACAAACCGTGGGGGAGAGGGGGAGAGAGAGAGACCCCCCTTTTATCCATGAGACTCGAAGGCGCACTCGTTCTACATCAGTCATTAAAGCCGGGGATCCTTTTCAATTAGCTCGGCAAAGAAACGGTTCGTAGCTCTTGAAAGGAGCAAGGGAAAGACGTCGGGAAGGAGTCAAAGGACCGAGGCAGACAGTAGTAAAATCCTCCGGTACAATCGTGTCTTAGATAGCTTTAATTAAATAATATCCCATCCCGTCTCACCAGTTCGTCTCCCCGACTCGTCGCGATAATGAACTTTCACGGAGGGATGTCCTGTCATCCTGACGTCATCAATCATACAGGATGTAACAGGGAGAACTGGGACAGGAAGAACATGGCGAAACTTTCCCCCGGATTTTCACCGAAATTCAAGAAATTTCATTCGTCACGCGCCCGATTTGACGCGGTCTATTAAGGGGGGAGGGTTTTTGCAATAAATGCAAACACCGCGACCGGCAGAGAATAATTAAATGGCAACGCGAGTTATCCGTTTTCGCTGTTCGGCGTGCCCATTCGTCGGTAATTGTGGAAATTAGAGAGCGACAAGAATTATATTTTAAATCCGTTCGGCCGTCGCGGTTCGGAAACAGAGTTTTCGGGTGGAATATTATAATATTTAGAAACTAGAACAACCCTCGTATCTTTTTGATAGAAAAATGTTGAATATAAATCTATTTAATCATTTAATACATACATGAAATCCTCAGTCCGCCGATCACGAAAGTTCTACTGTCACAATTTTGTCCAGTGCACTCTCCACAAAAATGTATAAGTTCCTCTCGCGCACTAACCTCTTCCCCTCCATTCCCCTCCTTTGCCCGAGCCGGTGCTCGACTGAAAAGGATAACGATTTGCAGCGGGGCTCCGAGAGAGCTCGAGCAAATATTTCTTTTATGCAAAACCGATTTAGCATCACCGCGAATTTCAGTCGGACGAAATGATATATGGCCGGCGTGTACACTCGCAAGAAGAGAACGCAAACAAATATCAGCCGAACCGTAATGTTGCCGCAGCTCTGTATTTATTCCGGAACTCGTACGTGTATCTCATATTTCCGTTTGGCGGTGCTTCGGGCCAGTTAGCCCGCCTCTGTCGTCCCGATACGAGTTGCGCGGACCTTACCCGGAATTTCCGAGCGGGATTCCACTGATTCGATGCTATCCGCGATCGGCTTTCATCGTCTTTTCAAGTTCGGTACCGTGCCTTCAAAGCGAATGTATTCCGAACCGGTGCTCTTCCTCGAACAAGAAGAATTCTTTCGTTATCAAATGGCCTTCTTTTTCGGAATTTTTCGAACCAAAAACATCAGTAAAGTATACTCCGACGCGATCAAAAAATTGATGAAAAAAAAACTCTACACAGTAGAGTAATTTACTGTCACATCAAATATATATACAGGGTGTCCCATCTTGATTTTCGCGTTATTACTGGTAGCAAAAAACGGTTTCAGTGAGACATACTATTTAATTTTGCTAGTTTTTTCGCGAGTGGACCCGTAAAGGTCATATGAAGGTCAAGTTCGTTCTTTTAAATGGTTCGATGTATTTTTTTGTAAAAACAGTATTAACCTACTGATTTTTATTTTGTCAGAAAGAATTTGGATCACTCCCACCACTAGTGATCCACAAGTATTTTTCAGGGGAAGATGGCGGTACTCGATGATCCGTTTGGAAAGGCTCAAGGCGACCCGCATGAGGCGCAATCAGATCGTTCTTAGGGAGGCGACAGGAAATCGGGAACGTCGTGGAAACTGTTTCAGGGGATCGAGGGCTGTGTTATGCAATTAGCGCTAATTGCAAGAGACTCGCGATGGGAGGGAAGCCGGCGCGTGCAAGGTATCCTTACGGGCAATGAAACAAAGCGAAAGGGACTAAATTAAGCAAACGTAAGCCACTCAAAGGGATTTCCGCCTCGGTCGACATTTCTTGCGGGCCGAGTTAAGCTTTCTTTGACAATTAAATTTAATAACACGCTTTGCTGAGTTAGGAAGCGCATGAAGCGTCGTGATATCCTCGTTGCGTGTTATTACTCGTTGGTTCTGTTTTTGGTCGGTGCTGTTTCGGCTATGTTGCCGCGCTATTGTACCGGAACCTCGAAACTCCATCTGCTGAACTGCGATTCCATTCAAAGCAACGCGAAACGGCTTCATTAGACGTGTAATTTGTAATAATTGCTCGCGATATCGTCCTCGTTCTATTCCCCGCTTTATTGTATCGTGACGTGGCAACGTTTTGCACGTCCCACGCTGACAATGGACAAAAATTAAAAAGACAACTTTCATGCTGGGAACCTTCATAGAAGCGGTATTAGGCCACAATTATTATTAAAAATTCTTGCGGAAATTTTCCTCGAATCCATATACTTTGTCCAGGTTCTCGGACAGGTTTGCCAATTTTTCGCCATTAAAATGTTAGCCTAGTTCCACGGTTTTTCCAGTCCGGATAAGTGTGTCACTCCGCCAGGGCGGATACAATAATAACTTGCAATCGACGGCGGAGGAATTTTAACGTCACCTGTCATGCAGATTCCCTTTCGCTAATGAGATCTAATTAATCGGTCGCTGGGCGAATTAAGTAACGAAGCGGTAATCGTGGCAGCCGCGTTATGCGACAGCGGGGAATTCTGTTTCGCTTGTTATGCGGCCCCGTTCGGCCACAAACATTTTACCTTTTTCATTACCATTTCCTGCCAAAGGTTCCGGCGTCATCGTGATTAAAAATATTCCCGTGAAATCCGGGTCTCCGCGCGAATCGAATTATTCGGTTTTGCACCGGTGACTCTTTGGTCCGCGCGCGATCCCTGTTAAAATATATTTCAATCACAAATCGATAGCATCACTTTAATGCAAATGTTGCAAATAGAACAGCGACAAGTCCCGGCCCACGGGAAAAATACCGAAAATTCAGAACGTTGACAAACATTTCACTGCGTCAATTTCATTTCAAAGGATTTTGTCCGACACACATCAACATTTCATTCCCGTGGTACAGACATATTAAATATTTAATATCTAGTACAGTAGTTGTGGACAATTTCGTGAACATATCAAAACTTTTTACAATTAACTCATTTGCATCATACGGAAATATGAGAAGGCCACCAAACTTTTTTTTATATTTAAGAACAAAAATGACTACAAGTAAAAGAACTTCAAACATCAGGATTATAAGAAAAAATAAATTCAGCGTATATATACGCTCCGGTGATAGTGACCAGGAAAATTGTGCGTATATATACGCTAATGATGGAAATGGGTTCACTGCCCGTACATGTGCGAGTAATTTTAGGAAAGGTCCATTGTCGTTAACAATTGTTGAAGATGTGTAGCGTCGAGGATAGCATCGTGAAGAGCGGGCCCTGTTGGGGCCCCTCAAACGCTAGCTTGCCCCACCATCCTCCCACTGATGCAGCGCGCACCTTCGTGCGCATGCGTTCATCGGGAGGTGACGCCCACTCTTATCACCAGGGGGCGGACCCCACTTTTAGGCTCTGGCGGGAATGGTTGACATAAGTGCTCGGCGTCACCACATCGCTCCGTTACAATCACACTTACTACGTGCTTTGCTGTCTTCGTCAAGCGATTCAGCCAATAGCGGAAGACCTGTAGCGCGAAGGACATCACGTTGTTCCCCCACTCTAATTTCCCTTTCTACCGCGCCATCCCCCACGCTTCCGCCGAGGTCCGGTCACGTGACGCGTTCCGTCTCTGTTGTTCCTACTACGGTACCGGCAGAGGGAGGGGTAACCTTTTCCCCTCCATTCGTGCTCCCTCCCCTCGTCTGGCGACACTGCTTCGTAGCAATACGCTACAGGCGAAGGGCGTCCTTTCTCATTGGTAATGACCCTTACTGGAGGGGGACAATGGGCGCTATAGTGGGAACGGTTTCGCCTCAATCACAGAGCACTGAAATTGGCTAATTTAAATTACTTTGTGACAATAACGAGAATGTGTTTATACGAATTTTTAACCATTTTTAGAAAAAATATACCGAAAGAAATAAATTTGTTGAAAGCCATTAAATAGAAGTTGCCTCGTTCTTTAGTAATTTTGTGCGGTTGAAAATTGCATACCCTCTAATTCCTTTCAAATTACTCGTTCTGATTTTTCTGAAAAATGCACAAAAATCGTCGTCTGATGACGAAAAGAACATCGATTTCTCGAGGTTTCCAACTAACAAGAATTGACGTTATAATCAAAGGTTACACCGTTCGGGATCTCGGCAAGGAATCACTGTAGTCGAGGGTGGGG
>CM052120.1:813056-826566 GCA_028454245.1 Halictus quadricinctus
GGGGGGGGGGGGGGGCGATAGTATCTCGAATTATTTACGTTTCCCCGAAAGACATCGTCCCGAGGTATCCCGGTCCTGATCGCCGGTAATCGCTATCAAGGAAAAGGGCGGGGGAGTGGAAAAACGTTTCCCGAAAGCCGTTCGTTGCGGACGGGGGAGCGGTGGCGAAAGACCGATCCTCGCTGTAAAATTGCGAGACCGCTCCGTGAGAAGGGAAAGTCCTCCCCGGAATTCCGTGAAAGCTTTCTCGGAGAAAGCCGCTTGTAATCCACGGGCAAAGTGAAAACTGACGTTGGGAATGAACGGGACGGAACGGTGAGGGAGGGGGGATCCATCGATTCTCCCGCAGGGAACGAAATTCGTTGGAAAGATCGTTTCTGGGAGATTTGCGAACGTCCTCCGCGCAGATAAGATCGGCCGTTGTGGATCGACGACCGAAAATCTATCGCGGACTTGAACATGTATTCCACAACAAACCTTCTTCTTCGCTTACCTTTTTCCGTTAATAATACTTTCCCGAGTGAACCGTAAAGCAAATACCCCGTTTTCATTTTCGCGCAATGAAATTTCCTGTTGTCCCCGCGGCGAACACGATCGACGAATTCTAAATAAATAACTGGCCTGTATTTCCCGAATCGAGTTTCTCAACGATTTTTATTCTGTCGGAGTTCGTTCGTCCCCCCCTCCCTCTCCTCCCCACCCGTCGGCCATTTAATCCCGTGGATTTTAATTATCGCGGGACCCGTCGGAAAACGCAGATTTATTTCCGCCGTACTGAAACGCGAATCGATCGCTGGAGGAGGAGAGGGACGGCGAAGTCGGACAAAGAGAGAAATCGTGTAAGCCCGAATCGAATCGAATCGATTTATGCTGAATCGTTCGATCGAATGGAATTCCGGCGAATACCGGACTCGACGCGACGCGATATCCCCCGCTTCTAAGGGACCAATAAATTCTTTTCGAGGGGGCACTTTATGAAAGCGTATTTTATGCAGCTCTAAAAAGAACGTTTTACGCCGTTGCCTCGTCCCACCAATTACTCCGATTTAAAAAGCCCCGACGATTTAGCTTGGGCGCGACACAACGGAGAAAAACAACAGGCGAAAAAATGACGAAAGGAAATCCCTTCTCCCCTTTGTTTCGGATCCCCGGTCCTGGTGCTGCTTTGTCACTCGGCGAGAAAATTCCGGGTTCTGGCTAATGATTGAATTAATTGTTGGCGACTGCCAGTCGGGGGATGAATAAGCCCGTAATTGATGCCGAACTCGACTTTCTTTTTGCGAAAACCTGAAATCATCTATGAACGCGACGAAGCTGTAAGGCAAATAACGAATCGAATGGAAATACTGATAAGAATGTTTTCCTTCGTTTGTTTACAATTTTATTGTTCATATACTGAGGCTGTATACGGTTCTAAAGAACTTCAATGATAAGTGAGAATACACTCCTGTAGCTACGACAAAACGTGACTATTAACAAATTTATTGTCGAAAGAGTTTTAACAATCTCCGGGTGAAAAAAATTTGGTTGTACTCTTGAAACCTTGTGTAACAAGATTGTAAATTTTCAAATTTGTAACTTTTACCATTTTCGAATAAAAAATTTCCAAAGGACACTCGTCACTGGAATACTCCCCTAAGGGGTAGAGACTCATAGTTTTGTCATCGATATTCTTGGAACCGTAGCTGTAAGTAATGCTTAGAAAATTAATATTCGAATATTAGTAATAGTAATAAAATAATAAGAAAAGAATAAGAAAATAATAAGAAAATAAGAAAATAAGAAAATTCTTGTCAGAGTATACTTTTCATTAATTTTTATTCATTCCATCCCTCGGATTGAAGTAACACGACCTTCTCTCTCTCTCTCTCTCTCTCTCTCTCTCTCTCCTCTCTCCTCACGAGAGGTCGCTCGCGATATGTGCGCATATCTAATGTGCAGAACGTGTGCAACGCTGCATGCGCGATCCGTGCGCGTTGATACGACGACCGAAGTGCATAGAACAACCTGTACACACGGTTTATCAGCATGAAACCCGCCCGTATGCGCGTTACGCAGAGTCGCTGCACCGTCCCGCTGCAACTCCAACAAACACCCCCATTGGTACGTCCCAAATGCACCATTTTCTCCAGTTTTTTCACAGCACGAGCACTCTTCTTTTTTCGAATCTCTTCGACTGACACCCTCTCTACGGTTCCTGGGTCCCGAGGGTAGGTGCTAAACTATTTCTTTCGGACTACGAAAAAAGTGCCCGACCTTTGTTCTTCGCGCGACGATTATGGCTAGACTGCCAGGGATCTGTAGGATTTAGCAACAAAATGTTTCATAGAAATTGCAAGATTGCATCTCTTTCGATTTCTCGCAATTTTCATTTAATAATCTCTAATGGAAGTCTCTGTAACTGTAAAATGAAAATTACGAAACATGAAATTCGTGGTTTATTTATGACAAGCTTGAAATATTTTTCGTCGAAAACTGTTTTCCTGTGTATTTTCTCCGTTGAACGGTCGAACTGTTACCGTTTTTTAAGTTACGGATTGCTTTGTCCCTTTTTATAGTGGAAACCGTCGGGAACACACTACCGCCACAACCCTTCGAAGGTTTCGAATTTTTATTCTACCGCGGATCTGTTTTTCCGTTTTATTATATTTTTATTTTCTTGTTTTGTCCTGCTGCTGGCCCAGTAAGTTTTCAGTCGAAAAGAATGAAGAACATCGAACGAGACTTTTTACCATTGTGCCATTTATTTAGCGTTCACTCTTTCGGACCCACTGTGTATACATTGTTTCATTGTCGCGTGTTATTTCAGTATCGTGCGAAGAAGGGGCGTGCTTTTCGGATCCGCTATAGTTGCTGACGCCCCGGGAGAGTTTCGCGGGATTATAATGTTTTCCCGTCGAACGTCTCCCCCGTTCATCCCACACTCGACATAATCGATCAGATTTCCTATTATCGAAAGCTACGGCACATTGACGCTCGAGAATCTGTTCGACGGGTGCCGGAGTTCGCCTAGGCAAGGCAACGATAAGAGGGGGGTGGGCTGAGGGGTTGGTATACGTCGACGGAAACGACGATCGCTTCCGCAAACAATTTAACGTAAATTGGAATCGAAATGGAGTCCTAATGGGTAGCTGCGGAGTGGCGGACTGTGGGGGACGTTGCATCCCCCGACGTCTTTATTATTTTCGACGCCCTGCGTCGGCACGTATTTCGCGTTCGCTCTTGCTCTGGTAATCCATAACCAATGAGGTGACGAACCGACGACGAGCTGGCTCGATTTCGCTGAATGCGAGTTGAGAAGCTGCGAGAAAGTGTAGAGAATAATGCACAGACAAAGAGTGACGAGGAAAGAGCACCTGAACAGAAACAGATACAGTATTCCCTTCGTAACTGTCGAAAAGATCTCTACCGTAACTGTCGACATTTTACCCCCACCGCTGGGGGACCCCCTTTGGAATTAGTATTCAGTAGTCCCTCCATAACTGTCGAGGGGATCTCTATCGTAACTGTCACAATTTAATCCCCACCATAAGGGAACCCCCTTTGGAACCAGTATACAGTATTCCCTCCATAACTGTCGAGGGGATCTCTACCGTAATTGTCACAATTTTATCCCCACCATTGGAGGACCCTCTCGGAACCAGTCAAGCGGTAAACACGTTCGACGACCGAGCCAACGAGGGTTCGAGCATTGGTGAGACTCGCACTAGATTGCAACTTTTCTAATTTTTGATTTTTTCTTATGAAACCTTTACCATCTTATTTGCCTAGTTCTCCTAATTAAAATGACTCCAAACACGACTCCAAGTTACGATCATAATTACTCGTGTAATAAGCGAAGTCAAGAATTCGTGTACCTCTACCGTAATTGTCAAGTGTGAAACTTCAGTTGTTACGCAAGTAATTATGATCGTAACTATGTCGTGTATGGTATCATTTTAATCAGAAAAACGCGACGAATACGATAGTAACAGGTTCATTCACGGAAAACCAAAAATGAGTAATTGTTGTTTTTGAATTTAAAAGGCTGAATTGGCACGAGTCCTTTGAATCCTTCTCTTCTAGAACTGTCGCTCGGCAAGATGTACAGACTATTTCAAGGTCGTCGAGCTGAAAATTAATTACCAAAATCTTTGCCGGCGATGCTCGCCGATTCGCTGAAAAATGAATGTTTTGTCAGTTTGAACCGAGTACCGGGTGCGAGCCGTTTCTAATTGAATTACGCATTAAATATTCATTGGTCTATAATAATATTCCCCGCCGACCCACAATTCGATGCTGTATCGGCTGTCAATAAATATTGAACGATACGAGCAATGTTAATACCTAATAAAATATTATCGACCGTACATGTACATGTCGATAAACGATAAAATCAGCGCGAGATGCCCACAATGCAATGGGCAACAAGGCGACCGAATCTCGACGCGTTTGGGTTCTAGTAATCCGGCCGGGGTGTGCATCTTGTAATATACCGCATATTACCGATGCTAATGCGCCACGAGTATAATTATTTACTTCGTCTACCGTGTAATTATTGGGTTATTTTATTGTCCGTCGTTTCATCATCGGGGGTTAATTATACGCGTAATTTGATACGATACCTCGAACCGCAGACGGACGTCAACACATAATTACACACTCAATGTGGCCTCAATGGCTTCATTATTCGTTTCAATACGTCATTGAATATTGACGTGGTGTTGGTTACGTACGGAAACGCTTGCTGGAAAAATCCATCCGTAAATGCACACGTTAAATACTCACGTGAAATGTACAATTGTTCGAAGTTATTAATACTACCGGTTATTACTTAACCTACCGAGCCTTAAAAATGACGAGATTGAATTTATTTCGATTTTGTGGGGTTCGTGTTATAACACATGCTCTCCTAAATATATTTATTTAATCATTTCCCACGAAAGCATCTTTACCATTTCAGTAAACGTAAAATAAAAAATCTGGAACTGTCATTTTGACCGGCGGTGGTAGGTTTAGTCTTCAATTCTTTTCGGTGGTGCTATTGATGACTGCTCTAACGCAATGAAGAAGACGATAGGCCAAACAGGAACGCATTCTGAAAACATTCCCTTTCATATTAATATTTGCTTCACTCATGGCGAGATTTGTCATTGTATGTGCCTTTAACGGGAATACTTTGTACATTCAAAATAATTACTTGATTTGCTTGGTCGCATAATTTTTCCAATAGTATTAATATTAATATTTGCTTTACACATGGCGAGATTTATCATTGCATGTGCCTTTAATGGGAATACTTTGTACATTCAAAATAATTACTTGGTCGCATAATTTTTCCAATAGTATTAATATTAATATTTGCTTTACACATGGTGAGATTTATCATTGCCTGTGCCTTTAATGGGAATACTTTGTACATGAAAAATAATTACATGATTTGTTCGGTCGCATAATTTTCCCAGTAGTATTAATAAATGGCAGCAACTTGTTCAAGTGCCGAGTACTTAAATGAAAGCTTGTGTCCCGCTCGTTTGTTAGCGTGCACAGCGAGCGCGGACGGTATTGATCCGCGTTTCGCCCCTCGATTCTCCTTTAATTGCCACAAAGTCTCAGAAAAATGACGGCTGCTGGGAGTTCGTTCGCCGGTCCTGCGGTGATCGCTACGGCCGAATGCAATTAAGCCGCGGGAATTGCGGTTGTTTAGTTTCAGACAGCGTGCACAGACGCAAATATAATTTCCCAAGATTAAGCAACTCGGCGGCCGTCTTGCGGCAGCGTTCTCACCGCAACTCGCTCGCCCTTTAACCCCCCCCCCCCCCCCCCCCCCCCTCGTAGGATAACAAACCTGCCGACAGTTCGCTTAACAATCCGGGACTTTTAAACTCATTTCGAAAGTTTATTCCGCGCCCGTATGCCCCCGTCGACGATTCGCGTTGCCCTACGCGGCTCTTTCAACCGGAATCACCTCCGGATGTTGCCTCCGGAGGAGTCCGCGCGGTCTCCGCCGGAAATTCGCGGGAACAATGATAGTGTAATTATTAACCGTCGCGCTGGTACAGCCACGAGGACCGTCGACTGGCTGGTTCGTCAGGCCCGTCACCATCAACGTCGAAAAACGCCGTTCCTAACTATCGCAGACAGACACCGTCGATCGTGACAGGCTGAACCATTGTTCAATTGAATAGGTTTGGAATTCTCGCGTAATCGGTATAACAGCAAATGATTTTCAGGCACTTTTTTTTAGAGGAAACATATTTTCATATGTTACAAGAGGACAATCTGCGTCAAATTTTATATTGCAGAAGATGAAAAAATAACTTCTTCGTTGTTCCGTCAGGATTTCAAGGATTCAAGACATAAAAGAAACCGCAAGATCAATTGATAGCGTTTAATTAAACACTACTTACGACCTCCTTCATGACAAGGCTTCGTTTGTGCAGTCGAGTTCTACCGTACTTGTTGAACGTACTGTGACGGACGGTAAGGTTCCTTCGTGTCGTAATAATATGAACAAGTGGCAACTATTTTCTGATAAATCTGACCGGGACGAATTTCCACCTGTCACTGAAAATAAAAACCACTATGAGAATTCACAATCTCGAAGAATGTCCTGCTATGTCTGACTCCGGTCTGCACTCGAGGAACTCCTGACGACGACTGGCAGTGTTTCAGTGGCAGCGTACCCCCACTGCCACATGTGTGTACACCGGTTGTCAATGACAACGCGAGTGTCCACTTTCACACGAAAAATGAAACCAGAGGTGAACCGAGAAGTCTGGCAATCATTTTCTGCGACAATTTTAACCCTCCTGTAAAGCGTATTTCCTTGAATTTGAAATTGTACGACGAATTGCGCGCTTGCACTACAATAGACGTGTCTATCGATTATTAACGGGGATTACAATGTCACGCGGCAGAAATTGCGGAATATCGAAAATTACAGGTTGCAGTTTTAGAGGTAGAAAAGAATTTTACGCTGTAAAATGTTACGCTGTTCTTCGGGTGTCAGTTGCGTCTCATCCACGGCCTGCGAATGGAACCTTTCGAGCAGAACTATTTCAAGGTCTACCGGCTACATTTGATATTGATTAGCCTGTGGCCCTATCAAAGACAAATAATTGCTCTAGTGATAAGAATTTGTATATTCATTCTATTTATACACAGCTGCATCGCGGAGGTAAGATTTATAAAGTGGTGCAATTACTGATAAGATAACGATGCGATAAATAGAAAACCAAAATTCAATAGTCTTCCAAAAGTAGTGTTCGTTCATTTTTTTTAACAAACATTTGGAGAAGAAACTAATGAGTAATTGCACGGGTATAAAGTTATGACAATAAAACTAAATCTACAAAGCCATTAAAGAACTTTACCCGTGTTATAGAAACTGATCATTAATTAAATGGATGATAGGAATGAGCAAAATATTTCAATATTTTAATTTTGTTCGGAACAATTTTTTCTAACAGTACATAGTATAAAAATGTCTAATAGTACATACTGTAAAAATAATATCACCAAATCGTCATAATCATGTACGTGATTCACGTCCATGCTTCACGTTTCATAGATTGACCTATAAAATTATATTACAATTATGTATAGTAAATACTATGTAACATAATTTACGTTGAACAGCTATGCTGTATGATTAAATCACGGAATAATATATACGTTATTATGGAGATCGCGCCTTTCTTTCTGTCGGCCATTTCAACCATCGCACAGTATACTCATCATTGCATCAAATTGGAAATGGTAAGTTTGTTTCATTACTCAAGCTTAATGAACATCAGATTGTATGCGGTAAATTTGAACGACCTGTAGCATGTATATTCATGTCCTTTCTCGTTTTGATATGTGTTCGGAAACGAAAATTTCGAAATCTTCCGTATACATTGATGTTAAAGTTTTCTTTCGATATAAGACGATGGCTCGGGACGTCTTTCGACGTATTACGGGTGAGGATACCTATTCGGCTTGGCATTTTTCTTGCGTGGGTCGAGAGTTTATGGGTCCCATGAAGTTGTCGGCCATGTTACGGTATCCCTCGTTGAAAAAAAATCGAATATGACATAAAAATGGGGGATGCGATTTTCTAATTGCGAAGAAAACATCGTCGGCTTATAGCGGAAGAAAACTGTAATAGCAATTGGAGATTTCTTATATATTTCTACGTTTCGATGCGAGTAATTTGATGATATCAGTTCAAGGAAATGCTGGACAGAATGCAATACGATTGGCATTACGCGACGATGAACAAAGAAGCCCATATACTCGAAGCTTGTATGAAAGATGGATGGAAACGATCATTATACTATTCAGGTAATGACGTGATTTAGCATCTTACGTCCTTTATTCATGTTAGAGTCAGTTTATAATAACTTTCAAATAACTTTTTCTGAATGTGACCAAACGGCATGAGATGTTAGATGGATTACTTTACTATGTGATGTGTGAATAATGCTTTAAAAAAACTGCTAATGGAACTAGGACAACTGATCCACTGGCTTTGCATAATACAATTCTCAGATGTTCATTTACATAACGGTAGATAAAGCAGAGGATTAGGGAGTAGGACTTATAGTAAATTAATAATAAATACATTGGCGCGGAGTTGGACAAAATCGTTATTTAAATAATTTTTTATCGAAATAACGCCCATCTCTGCATCAGTGGATGAACGAACGTGTGTGGTGATTTGACTGATTCCAGTGTCAGCGTATCTACTGATTATTGCCATCACTATCACAAACATTACGTTGGGGGGCCTGGAAAAGTTCTTACCGTTGAATACTACTATTACCCTGTTTCCAGCTCGTGAAGGATCCTTTTTTGATGGTGAAAAATTCTCGCTTATTGTAATCTATAGATATATCTCCGTCGGCGCTCAATGTATAACAATGGCTACCGTGTTCTTACAATACAATATGCTCAGTAGTCATACCTGCGGTATATTCACAATTTTTGGGTGAGTATACTTTACTTTGGATGGGGTTAGAAACCGTTTGTCACACCGGGTGATTCTTATAAAGTGAACGTGTGAGTATTATCTAAAATGAGAGGTGCTACAAAATCTTCGTTCGTATAAAAGATGCTCCGAGTCAGGAAGGAAATCAGTTGCTGTATCCAAATTTGCCGTCTGGGTGATTTCAGAATCTATACAGGGTGTTTGCAGAAAATTGGACAAATTATATTACGATAATTCATCACCAATTGATTCAGTAAAAAAGTACAAAGAATTCCCCAGAGAAAGAAAATCTTTCCTTCGACCGATTTTTTCACCTCTCCTGTCATGTTCGAGATAATTCTATTACTCACATTATGAGAAACTTTCTGGTATATGTATGTACATGACACGAATACTCGATTTGTAGTCATCGATTGGAACATGTGTTTCATGATAATTCGGAGAAACGTATCAAAGATAATAGAGTTCAAATGAATTTGACACGTATCGTCGAGCAACACGACCAGATTATACAGTTAGTATATTCTCTGAACATTTTAATAGCAATGACGATTTCAGATTTATCGTTCATATAATATTTCATATTTTTTTCTTAATGGCTGTTCTAGGTACGTCAACACTATAAACAGCTATTATTATGTATGTTACCCAATCCAAGCGCCTCTCGCCATTTTGATGCTCAGTAGTCTATTGGTTAACGTAAGTTCGTATCCGAAATACATTACGTAACTATTTTCCTTACAAACATTTATTCTAGTCTTAAAATCTGGGATTTCAATACATGAGGATCATTCAAATATAAGGCTAATATTTTTTTCCCATTCTCTATTCGAGCAAAATTGGTTAGAAGTACCAACGAGTTATTTTCCTATCTATGCCGCGTTCATTTAAGTCACTTTCGACTTCGCGTGTTGACATCTTAGATTAAACTTCGTAATCCGTATTTTTATTTAGATCTGCACTAATATGAAAAACTACGAAAGCTTCGACGGAATCGTTCTGTGTACAGCGTTCTTTTTTGGAGTAATGAGTAATTTGTTCTTTATCAGTATTACGGGGCAGGAGCTTATTAACGTCAGTTCTAATGTTTTCCGACAGATGTGAGTAATAACAATGTTTCCCTATCTTATTAAACGAAACAAAAAGAGGCACTTTCCAAATTTTCGATAATGATCATTGGGAAATATTTCAAGTTATTGCGCCAATTTATCCTGTCGTAATGAAAGTAGTATTTGCGAAGGAATTCCAAAAAAATCTGAAAAATGATTAAAAAGATCGTGTAGACATTTCGGTCGACTTGATAATGTTTCGAATGCGAAACACGTTAATTAAGAATTTCCGCCGTATCATATCATCAACTATGATGGGAATATCCCAGGTACTGCGGGAAATGGTATGATGCATCGATCTCAAACCAGAAGGCATTGCTGCTAATTATGTGTAAATGCATGCGGCCAGCCTCAGTATCATTTGCCAATCTTTTCATAGTATCGTCGGAGATGTGCGCCATGGTAAGGCTAGCATGGGAGGATCTCGATTGTGTGCATCGCCCATTATTTTTAAGGTTGTATCGTTTCAGATTTTGAAGGCATCTATGTCCTACTTTACGATGTTCCATTCGCTACAATGATCAGTAGTTATTGCAACGGACTGTAGAACCTCTTTGATTTATAGGAACTCAAGTTTGCACGTGTTAAATGGTGTATCACATGGTAAGCCTTTAAAGTCGACTCATCCTTAATCCTTTCGTTACGGCAGTCCCCTCCGTCGCAGAACCACCACTGAACGTGACACCGAGCCAAAAAGTGTGCACATAGTCGGCACTCGATACAGTGAACTCTCATTACGAGTCAGTCACCAGAACGGCACAACTGACTCGTAACGAGAATTCACTGTACGCAGATCTACACCGACTACAGTCGGCGTACGTACACACAAGTTGTCGCATCGGCGCCGACTATAGTCGGCACCCGTAACGGAAGGATTAATACGGAGGGTTGGCTAAGGAATCCGAATGAAAAAAGAAAAATAAAATATCAGGAAAATTCTAAGATACGGCAATAGTCTCAAGTGTTAATAAGTGAAAATTTTGATGTTGTACGCTGTCAATAATATTATAATATTTCAATCGAGTGAATAAGATTAATTTTTACAGCAATAACTAATATTAAATATTTTTTTGTTACAGAGACTCGAAGTATTCGACTTTTCTAGATTTTGTGAAATTGGTAAATAAGTAATAAATGGGTGCAAATCTTGATAACGTTTATGTATCATATTTCGAAAAGTCATGGGTATAGTATACATAGATAGAGACATACATATATATATGCTTACAACTGTCGAGCTAATTATGAAGCTCTTTGAAGGTCGCAACACAAGGTACGAATTACCGGGGCCATTATTGGAATTAGAAACAGAGAAAAATGTACCGCGCGTTATTTATTCAAACCGTTCAATTTGCCGATCGCGTCGTCGAGGCGGGTCAGGTATCGTCGAATCGTAAACGATTGCTAGGATTCAGCCTGGTTTATTTATTTATCCGTTCCCGAGGCACTGTAAATATTTCGCGTTGCAATTTTGAGTATGCGTTCACCGATGTGTACTGCACATCAGTGTTATCAGCGATTTCCCAGTCGGACGGGAACGAGGCCCTTTTATATTTCATATTTTGTTATAAAAAAATATTGCTCGCGTTTTGCCTGTCCAGATGTTACGGAACGAAGCGTCTCCGGTGACTCGGACAATTTCGAGATTTCACGGAGGGCTTGAAGCGAGACGATAATCGCGGTTCACGCGGATTCGTGCGTGTGTATTCGGCCAATGAACGCGAGAAGCACGCAAATTATTCAGCGTCACAGCCGTCGGCGATGAATATCGTTAAATGGTCAACCGATTGCGACCGCAATGGTTTACGAATTATTGGGGACGGTCGCATAAAGCGTTGCTTTCCATCTGCTAGCCGCGTTAACTTCGTTAAAGCGTGCGCGCAATCGCGACAAACGAAACGGGCGCACACATTTCGTCCGAAAAACTTTTTCAATATTCAATCCTGTCCGCATTTTTTCACGTTACAGCGAGGGGAATTGCGGATTTTCGAATAAACATTGCCTGTATTGACTGCAAGACACGAGTGTTGCACGGACGTTTATGATTTCAAGAAAAAAGAGGATACTCGCCAGCGCGAATCAAACCCGCGACCTCTTGTAGATCAGAGCTGCTCAACACGCCTATTTGCGGGCAAGGGCGCCCGCCGATGCCCGCGGGCACAGCTACGGGCAAGTGGCTTAGCGCAGTGGGGGTAGGCCATAGCACAGCCGTAGCTTGCCACGTAGCTGTGACAATGCGTGTGACAATATACTATACCTGCTCGGATACGGAAGGCTCTACTTTATTAAACTTTCCATATCATTAACATTATTATTATTAAAATTATCTCATTGGAGATTGATACTGCTTAAACAAGAAAAAGACATTATTATTATTAAAATGACCTCTATGGAGGTTCATAAAGGTTAAATAGAAAAAAGAACATTACTATGCTGAAACATGAAGTTTGTTTATTTTCAATTTTATGGTTTTATGCCCTACGTATGTTCTTTATTCAGTTTACTTACATAATTCTGAATTCATTTTCAGGAGCTGGTACTGATGATACGTGAATATGGTTTCAAACTTTGGTCGTAAGGAACTCTATTGTTATCGTAACGAAGCTTTCGCTATACCGTAAGTAACCAGCTTATTTTAATGAATAAATGATAAGAACTTTAACTGGTAAATACACTTTATCGACGACAAAAAAGTGAATTTGCACTCCCAAACGATTGCAACGACTGCTTTTACGATCTTCGAACATAAATTCGAAGGTTGTCATCAGTGAAGTTGTACAAGCTTCGTAGTTGTAGGTTGGCAAGACTGCCTGATACGAGTCGCGTCGACAAAGATGGCCGGACCGTCATTTTAGGTTATGTCGCCGCGTGCATGCCTCGCGGTTTCAGTCGAGGTTCTCTGCTCTTTCGAAGAAGTCTGTAGTAAACAACCGTCTGTAATTACAACGGTGATAATGCGAAGTCAAATTAGTTGACGATTGTACAAGAAGTGCTAGTTACCTACAATTCATTAGAAAACAGACGCATTAGCAATTATGACAGTGGAATAACGGAAGGTAACCTTACATTACTTCTCGAAAAGATTACACCACACTTTACTGAAAGAATTTAAGAATATCGATATATTAATTACCTCTTATTAGAATTATTACAGAAAAAATTTATATATTCTTAAACAGAGAGTCGAGTATTATCATATTATTACAAATAATGAGATGGTGAAAACTATTGTACCACCCTGTACAATTTCCTGCAAGTTAACGCGATAAGGTAGAGTGACTACATTACCGTCAAAAAATGGTTTTACGTGCCTCAAGTTTTCGTCCTTATATAAGAATATTTTGTCGCTGGTAAATGGCTCGTTCGAAAGAGGAAGGTTCGATCTCGTGCGCGCTGGTCAGAAGCTGCCGAGATTATGCAGATATTTGGTAACATAAGCGTTAGAAGT
>CM052120.1:826666-853231 GCA_028454245.1 Halictus quadricinctus
ATGCAGATATTTGGTAACATAAGCGTTAGAAGTAGGCTAAAAATTGACGATGTGCGTGCCGTGGAATCCAAGCATTTTTATGCCTTTGCATGAGTTTTCTGGATGAAATCGAGAGCAGCGCGGGCTAGAAAATATCTCCAGCTGCAAATTGAGCTATATTTTGTCTTGATTCTCTGAGAAATAAAGCCAAAAACTTAGTCACAGACTTAACACCCTGCTTAATTGTAGGATACAATTGAATGGCACTGTATAATTCTGCTTGACATAAATATAAAGTTCCAGGTCTCGATCACTCTCATCTTTTTTATGAAAAACCGAGCGATGCTCGTTGCAAATATGCACGGATTGTTCAACCCGAACACTTGTGAACTTGTAGAGGAGAAATACGTGGGTAAAACACGACCTGCGAGGTCGATGAACTTTCATCCGGAAGAGCCGGGCGGCGAATGAAATTGTACTTGTTTACGTTAAACAAAGCACACGAAATGAACCGAGCCCCTGGCGGGAAGCGAGATAATCATTCGCGAAATGTTAGCAAAATAAAAAAAAAAAAGAATACAAGAGAAATGTTCAACAAAGAGAATTTTATTACGAAACCGATGGACCATCATTTCTCGGTAATTATAGATTTCGCAGTAAATACGATCGCGCGATACGATCATTCGTAAAATAGTAACCGCGAACGAGTAATTAAATCGGATGAATGATCGATCGACGGTTTTCAATCATCGGAAGTGAGCGTCGTTCAACATTCATATCATTTAATTACAAATCAATGATCGCCGTAATCCACCTGATTATTTACGATAGTGATCATTACAGTTTCCGTCGATCTGTGTTCGTTCATGTACTTGAAACGACATGTAATTAGTTAACCGAGAAACTAATTTAAAAATACCTATTTTACGACCGGTCGTGAATGGTAGAATTAATCTCGTGCGATCTGACGTGCACTGTTGCGTCCGAATATACAGGGTGTTCGCGGTGAATCGGACCAGCATTTTTCTCGTAAAAATTTACGTTGCCTGATAAGGATTATCTACGGCGCTGGACAAAATATTAAGACACTACATATTTAGATACAGAATTACTCCCATTAATATTCGGGTAGTTGATAAAATAAAAAATCGACTTTTTTCTTCACTTGAATTTTTCAATGAAAAAGGGCCTATCTGCGCAATGAAACGGCCATTGACGAGCACAGCGCGGCTTCATCGACTTCGATTAATTGCGCGGATAGATATGGTAATTAAGGAAGTAGCTATAGATCAAACATAATGCACCTATAGATCAAATAGCGCGCCCGAATCAGAAGTATCAAATTAATTGTTTAGGGTGATGTTTGCTCGACTGATTGACAGGATTGTGGAAATGTTTACACGTATATATGAGTGGAGTTGACAATAAATATTGATCAGTGTAATCTGGTGCGCCCGTCCGTGTTCTTCTGGCCTAATACGCCGTTACCGTAATTCAGAAAGTGGTATAATAACTGGACGAACTTCGGTCACGGATTTATCGTACCATCTTTCGCGTGAAGGAAAAATCTTTCAATAAATGAAATTCAATAAATAAACTGCATCGGCGATACTGCTACGCGTACGAATAAATAAACCGTGGCAATAATTCCCTGAGAATGCCGCAGTGTTATCAAAGATTCAGGATTATTTGACGGCATCGATTTATGAAGCGAATATAAAATCACACGCGAAAAAGTTTGGATCTCGATATAAAGTATTTGTAGGCTGCTACAAGTATATCCCCGACCATAACTGTTCGCCTATTCCCATCTGTTTCACTTCATCGAGAAATATGGAACACTCTTCAGAAAAATAGCTGTCGTCGCAACAAAAGCGGTGGAATAACTTAAAATTTATGTTTATCCTCCGAGCATTACCAAGAGCTGATACAGGGTATAAAAATTCCATTCTTTATCACCGACATAGAAGTCCTGGAAAGATTCAACGGAAATCGTAAGTTGCAATAAGTTGTAAAAATAAAATTAATTATTCAGTAAAAAAATCAGCTTAATAAATATGGAACATTTTCAAGATATGGAGATTTTCGAATGAACAATTACGGAAATATGTGATGAATGAGGATTTTCTGTACGTATGGAAAAATGGGCAGGAGAAACACAAAAGAGCAAAAACAGAAGACCGTGAAAATAATTTTTTAAGCCCATTAAACTAATTAGGAGAGGAAATACATATCTATGTTGCTCTAGTTTGTTGCAATTAAGGTTTAATTATTTATTCCTGGAATATTATTCATCTCTGGATAGAATCCAACGAAATTACAAGAAAGTTGAGCGCCGATTAATTATATTCCTGTATCTAGCGTAGTTTGTCGGTGCAAAATTGGCGTATAAAAACCGGTTGTTAATGTATGCATTATACTGAAATTTTTCCTTTGAGAAGAGTCGAGTGGAATCTAATAATTATAACTACCGTGGAAACAGGTCATCGATCGATATAAATATAACATTATGCATGATCAACTCTCGACCAATTTATTATTTATCAGCAGACCCATGGAACTTTTAGTTATAATGGAAACAATTAATGAATGTATGCAACGATTGCGGAATATTGAATTTATGTTTACACGTTGCAAGTGCTACACGTGAATACTGATTTGTGTTGGAGCGATTAATTATTAATGTAGCCACGTTTATTTATTACCCGTATCTGGAAAAGTAATTACTTCGAATAATTTCGAGATACTTCGACGCTGTTATAAGAGAACGCTTTTCAAACTAGTGGTATTAAAAGGATTTTACATTATCTCTCTCGAATGCTGATAAAAATAAATTCACTCGTTAAATAATGAAAACCAGAAATCTCTCTCTAAAAAAAAAAAACGGAAAAATTTGCTCGCGCAACGTACACGGAAAAAATTAGTTTTACGTTGAATCGCATCAATTGAGGGATCCTTTAATATATGAACGTACAAAAATGCATACTGAAGGTTTCACTGAACCTAAATAAATTACTCCAGCGACGTACGTATTCCAATTAATTACCGTTGCTTCCAAAATTGTGGCGCAGTTGAAATTCACACTCGCCGCTATCGAAAATATTGCCGAGATTTAATTAAGTTTATTATTTTCATATTTCAAAGTTGATGAGACCGCCGCTGGTTCGGCAACACTCGACCACCATTGACGCTAGCCAGAATGATATTCAACCCACATTATCCGGAGAACCGGAGAAGTAAATGCATTACTGTTCCCGGCGGATTATAATTGTTCAACTATAAAAGCCAGCCAAGTTTCTCCGTTTAGTAGAACACCTAAGCTCGCCTCCGATAAATTTCCCTCGCCGCAGAGTACACCGCGTTCCCGTAATTCTCCCTGAAATTCTACGGACCGGGGTCCCTACGTGTATGAAAAAAGAGCTTTGCTTTGGCTTTATCAAAATGCGGGGGCATTTAGCGGCGCTGATTCAGCGGAGATTAATTGTCCGTGCTTGAATAATTTCGCATCAACAATTTTACCTTCGCGCGAAAGATACGCGGAAATATAGCGCGGCAATAAATTAGCCCCGGCCTTCGACCAATTAAAGTAGAATCGAATGAATTACACAAATACAAGTGCAACAGCAGAATCAATTAAGTGGGCGATTATTTTGCTAATGAATTTTCTTCCCAGAGGGGAAAAATGTTTTCTTCAATTTCTTTTACCGTTTCAAATTTCAACTACTTGTCTTCCGAATACACCTAAACAGAAATAAACCTCTATGAAGGTTCCAGAAATTAAAAATGTGTATATTTCTACATCAATATGTGAAGCATCTTATTATTTTGTCTAGCACTGTATAATTCAGTCCATTGTTCCCAAGAGGGTGGGAAGCAACTCATAAACGGACGCTAACGGGAATCCTACGTTAACCGTGAATTTTTTCATTTTCCGTGGACGAAGCAGACAAGTGCCGCGCACAATTTCAAGCATTCTTCGGCGAAGGAAGGGTGCGAGTTTTTGCGTACGATATTAAATTTCGAATTTATGAGACAGGGAAATTGCAGCCGCCATAACGAGCAGGTAACGCCACCTATCAGTCGCGAGTTACTCGTACACCCTGTACAGAACGGGAAGTCGATGGCAGTCGTGCAGTTTCTGCCGACGCGGCCGGATTATTAATGATGTTTCGTGTAGTTAATTTATCTTGGCGTGCGCGCGAGCGCAGTATGCGCCCGCAGATCTAATTACCCCGGGAAAATCGTTCGCTTTACAATACATCTTTAAACAGTCTCGTAATCGAATGCACAGATATCAATGATTTATTCGGCTGCCGATAAACCACTTCTGGCAAACTGGACACGGAAAATGTTTACAATGAATCTCGCCCGTGTCCGATAATTCCGATAAGCGAAAATTCTCTTTAACGCAACTTCCGAAATTTACGAGGTCGAGCCCCGACAAATAATATCGTGAGACACGGATAAACACCCCTACTTTTTCTAAAAAATTCCTTTTCAACCAAGGGACCACGTGTGTTCCTCCGGGTTAAACTTCAGCTTGGCAACCCAGAAATTTTTAACTTTTTCCTATACAATCATGCACATCTTGACGAGAATATGCCAAAAATCGAGGTTGCAAAGCGAGGAATTCAAAAGTTACGCGTGTTTAAAGTTGAACACCCGTCTCAAGGTTCATAACTTTTGAACTAGTGAATTCCTCGCTATGAAACTTCGATTTTTGGCTTTCTCTCGTCAAGATGTCCAGGATTATGTAGGGAAGGGTTGAAAATTTCTGGGTTGCCGAGATGAAGTTAAGGCCGGAAAACACTTCTCGATCCTCCGAGTTTGAGTGATTTTCACTTCGCTTGTCAGGGATGAAGAGTACCACTCACCTGAGAATAGTCGCCGTCCCTCATCTGGTAGTCGAAGACGTAAAAATACGTTTTAGGCATGGGCTCCTTATCTGTCTCGATTATGGACGCGACGTGGGGCTTGCTGGGTTCCTTCGTGTGCCTCAAAGTGAAGAGATCGCCTGTTTGCACTAATGGTGCCACGAACTGAGCGTCGCTGAGTGCTTGAACGCAGGCATCTTTTGTGTTCACCGGGTGTTGAACGGTGCGCTCCCAGTCTGTGTACTCGTTCACCACCTAAGAAATGCATTATAACATTATTAGTGGACTCCGGATCTTTATGCGAAACAAAATTTTGCGCATGCTTATTTCGCGAATTAAATTGAAGCCAATTGCTCCAATTAAGGAGTAATCTTGAATTTACAGTGTATGAACTACTGCTGCTAAATTAATCTATGCATTTCTGTAATAATTCCTCCATTGTGGGTGCTCAGTTAATTTGGAATATTATTATATAAATTACATTTCCCTGTAAATAAGTAATTGAATCTAGCATAAACGCAGAGGACTGCAGGGTGTTGCAAATATGGCTCCGCAAATGTTTCATTAAATTGTCACAAAATTACACTGGTATCTCATTATATTGGTAATTTAAAACAAATTCGTTCCGCTTATACGTATAACGACTTACATATTTTTCCAGTAATTGTTGTTGGTTATTTGTTCGTGCTCGGTAGTCTTTTTCACGGTGATTCTTTCAGTGATCAGCGGAGTTTGCAAACGGTTGTATTAATAATCACAGCTTACGTAAACATGTATCGTCAGTCTGTGTACACATTCGTATCATATTGAAAAACGCTCTACGGTTTTATATTTTATTTTTGTTTTACGTTCTCATACACTGTTTGGATAAAGCATTTATAATCCGGCGTTTTACGGTATACTTATTCATATTTTTATTCGCATGATATCCTGGTATTTGAGTTCACCAGTTTTTAACCCTTAAACCGCTAAGGGGGGTCATTCGTGGCCGGACGATTTCGAGCAGTTAGCAAAATTCACGTATTTTGTTTCCTACCATTTATAGTATAACAAATTTTCGAGATATTTTTTAAATCGTGCAATTATACGCTTTATATTATATTCGAATCGCTCACTTGCTGAATCGACTATGTCCATAAAGTGAAAACCAATATAGATAAAATAAGACGTACATCATTTTTTAAAAGTTTTTTCATGTCCGTCATTAATGAAATCTATTATTGAGGAAATTCATTTTAAATGTGAAACATTAAGCATGAATGAACTGCTTAACAATCTACCTTGATAACAAGGTAAAATAACAGAAAATTAATTAGTACATTGCGGGCTCCCTTTGATACCCTATCATGCTCATTCGTAATATCTCTTTCAATTCAATTTCACATGAAAATCGGCAATCTATTTACAGTGACTCACCAAAGTATTTGAACAATTGCCACGAAATACTTTATTTATTATAATAAGTATGTGATACAATACTTACAGAAATATACATAGCCAATTTTCTTCTAAAATGTTCAGATACCTGTGTAATCTAGAGAGTCATACCTATTTACAATGTTAATAATATTTCTGTAAGTATCGCACAATATACTTACTATAATAAATAAAGTATTTCATGGTAAGTGTTCAAACACTTTCGTAAGTCACGGTACGTCATTTCATACGCACCCTATCATAGATACCTGATTACAAATGACGTGTATTCCAATTTGGTTCGACGTCATACAATTTATTCGAACGTGAAAGCAATTAGCGGACACTCAACGTATCACGTTCTAATAAAAAAGCCCGGAGCAAAAACGTCTGCCCGGGCACGGCACAAATAACCCAGATACGGCGATCGGCGTCGAGAGGATCCGAAAAAATGTACCCCGTCCGGTGGTGCGTCGTTGGACAACAATTAAACGCGAATCGCGCCATAACTACGATGAAATTCATTGGCGCTCGAGCGTGACGCCGGAACGAAATTCAAACAGCCCCGGGCGGAATCCCGACACGAGCTCTCGGTACTTTTTTTTATTAACGATACACATGCAAAACCAGCCCGTGAGAGTCCGGCGTCTCGCCCCGGGGAGAAAGTTCCGCCGGGCGTGTCCTGCTTTTATTATTCGCGAAATAGTTTTTGCTGAAGCGACGCGCCCGCGAAACACGATCCGCGCTTTTGAGGGGCCGCTCGGGAAAATTGCAAGTTTCACTTCCCCCCCTCCCCCCTCCAAACTCCGTCGAACGACAATGACCGTGACGAAATCGTCAAACGAAATTTTATTTCTCCACTGTACGACGGCCACTCGTTTCGACGGTGTTTCGATCAGTCAGTTTCAATGAAATTTTTATGAAACACCGACGAGCAATTGGCAATCGATACGCGTAACTTTTGAGCCAGTGTGTTCCTCGCCTTAGAACTTCGATTTTTTGCATTCTCTCGTCAAGATGTATGATGTTATATAGTGAAAAGTTAAAAATTTCTGGGTTCCCAAGGTGAAGTTTAACACGAAATCGGTGTTGAACGGTGAAACGGGTAATATGCCGTACGTATTCGATTTTGAATAATATCCCCGCGATGATCGTTTGACGGAAGAATAAAGAATCATTGATAATGGCTTGCCTATCAAAGGGAAAGCTTCCATTCGAATGCGGGTCGATAACGCACGAATTTTCGCGTTGTTTTCATATGAGCGGAAACCCGATCGCGGCGGGTACAATTAAACCGCGATTTGCGGTTGAATAACGTTTTACGATTATGGATAATTAGGCAGGAAGCGGGAAACGATATGTTTTTATAGTCAGTTGGCGGGGGGAGGGAGGGATGGGAGGCAGAACCCGTTGATCCGGCGAACGTTCACCGAATTATTCCCTAAGAGCATTATGAAAACGAACGCGAAATGGACATAATCTTCGGAATCGGTTGGCTTATCGGAATATTCCGAGGATGAACGACACCGGCGTCCAATGCCTGGAAAATATTCACGGCTTTCTGATACTTCGCTCTTTATGTTCGGGACCGGATCAGATATGAAACTCGCATCGAGATATGTTTATTAGCAGTCTTATCGGCGCTAATGGAATATGTGGCATAATTAAATCGCCAGATGGGACATAAACGGCTGGATATTCGAGATAAATTGAACGTAACGCGTAAGTTGCCCATGGGAATGCCGAGCAGAAGCAATACACCGTGTGCCGGACCGTGTGATTTCATTACTCCGCAATCCTTTTTTTAATTCGCGTGAACCAAATTTCGCATTATTACATACTCGTAATTAAGGCGAAGGTAACGTCATTAAAAATTCAATACACTGTCGCATGGGAATGTTTCGTCGTTTGTGGCGCAACTGATAGCAAAATCATTTGAGAGAGAGAGAGAGAGAGAGAGAGAGAGAGAGAGAGAGAGAGAGAGAGAGAGATTACTCACTGTGTAAAATATTTCCGTCAGGTGGTACACATAGGCGTTCCTCACGTAGGTTCTGATGATTCTGTCCCTCCTCTCGCCCTCGAAACCCAGCTGGACATCTTTCTCAGCGAATTTCCATAAAGCTTCGCTCGTCGTCACTCCGAATAACAAATCGTACTTGTTGTTGCTCGTGATAGGAGCACCGTGCTCCGTTTTCTTCGGAAGTGGCCTGAGAAGCAGAAAGTTTCAGCGTCGAGTACAACCAGTTATCTCATTTTGACACAGAAAAGGGCTTAACTTCACCTTGGCAACCCAGAAATTTTTAACTCTTTTTTATATAATCCTGTAGATTTTAACGAGAAAGCGTCAAACATCGAAATTTTCATGTTAGGAATTCACTGGTTTAAAAGTTATACGTGTGTAAAGTGGAGTTTCTGATAGGCAAGGACGCCGCCATATTGACAAAGTCTACTAAACACGCTACATATCTTCGTCTGTTAACGCGTCTAAGAAAAATGATTGCACGAGGTTGTCTCGTCCGGCTACGTCGATGTCGTCGGCGCGATCTGAATATGCTAATGACTCGGTGGGACAAGGCTGGGTCATTTACAATCCTGCTAATGAACCGCACTAATGTCCGCGGCGGATCGAGCTGGTCCTGCATCTACTTTCCATTTAATGAGGACCCTCGATAAAGTCTCCGGACGGGAAACGAAGATATTATGGAAACTTGCCGAGGATGAAGACGTTATCGATACTTTCGCGAGAGTAGTTTAAATAATCGCTCATTATGTCGTGCCAGGCGAAAAGTCAAAATGTATGCAACAATTAGGCCACGGTGAATTCCTGACGTTAAAACTTGGATGTTTGACATTTTCTCGTCAAAATCTACAGGATTCTACAAGAAAAAGGTAAAAATTTCTGGGTTCACAAGGTGAAGTTAAGCCTGCATGATGACTATAGTGTACTCGTATCACTTCAAGGTCGGTCTTGGTCGGTGGTCCAAGTGTTGAAGGAAGAAACAAACGTTTATTTGGCTCCTTATTTTATGCAATGGATGTGAGAAACGTTTATTTTGCATAATAGCCCGTACTATAATTGTTACTATTGTATTGTTTTTCAATCGAACAACAATGGAAGAGGGACTGTAGGAATTCTGAATGGGCAGATAAGAGAATCGATCGAACAGATAGCCGAATACTCGAATTAGATTCTAGGCCAAGTGTCCGGGAAAGAGTCTGTATGATGTATATTGGGTGCTCACCCAAATCCTTGGAATTCCGGCCCCATGTAGGACAACAGGTCCTTTTGAAAGTCGGGCTTGATGACCACGCCATCGACGCTCGGCCCGAAAGCGCTGAGAAAGGTCGGTGGTTGGATGTCAACCTGCATCAGTTCCTCTAGACTACGTCCTCGAAGACAATCGACGATCAGTTCGTGGTCCTTGAACAGATCCTCCGGGACCGAACAATTGACAGCTTTGGCGAGCTTCAACGCGTACGAGACAGGATCCTCCACTACAGCCCAAGATGACAGCGCGCTACCCGAGAGTAGTATTGCTCTTTTGAATAGACCTGGACAGACAAAGACATTTCTTTTGTCAATATTTAGTCTAGCAGAGAGTTCGATTTTTCTTATTTCAGTTACGCAGTACTAACACGCGTAGGGATCGCATCCCTAAAGGTTTCAGTCTTCGAAGAATTAGCAATCGAAGAACGTGTGAAATATTGCTGGAAGCCCGAAATCGTCAAGTTAACACTAGAACTACCGAACCAGTCAAAATGACTGGTGGATGATTTCTTCTTTCACGATTACTGAAACTATGAAAACGTGTACATGTTACCATAAAAATCGTATGAACGCTGAGCAAATTCAATCTTGCTGTTATTATAAAGGGATAAGTCTAAGTCACGTTTAGGGCTCGGTAGTACTAGTGTTAATCTGTTAATGCACTGGGATTGTCATGGAAATGTTTAAAGACAAGTTTCAGGTTATTGATAGAAATGAATTATTATACTTATATTTTACTGTTTGGCAGTAACAATATGAATTGTATAATTAGAATAAAATCGCGAATTCTCGTGGAATGTTTAAAAATGTCTTCGCCAGCCTGTATGGGAAGTCTGGTTCGAACCGGGTCCCGGATGTCGCGATGCGAGCTCACGGGCAGAGAAGCGAAAACTTTCTTCTTGTTCGATACAGAAACTGATTAATTAAGGAATCTTCCGGAATCTTCTTTCATGTAGTTGCGACGGTGCCTGCCCGGCAGCCGGTGTGGCAGCTCGGCGAAAGTTCGCGTCGTTTGTCCCAAGTTCTTGCGGAGTTCTACGGAACGGCGAGGTTCGCTTCGACAGATTACGGAACGTTCTGTTATAAATCACGGGACTTGCTATACTTGTTCGATTCGTCCGCAGTACGTCCCCGTTCCGGGTAATGAAAGATTAATAAGGTGAATCGTAGTCCGTGACGTCCTGCGGTTGCTGTTTCGGGACGTCGTCGTTGTCGTCGTCGTCGTCGTCGTCGGTTCTTTCGCGATCAAGTTCGGTGAAAGATGGCGGGAACGGGAAAGCAAGAAAGTCGGTGAGTTGATTTTCCGGATCGATGCGGTCGGACCTTATTTTTCAATCGTTTCTTTCCAGACTCGACGATTTGCCTCTGTTTGCATGATTTATGAACCTCCTCCGGCAAAGTTCTTCGAGGAATACACTGTTAACCACTTGACTTAACATTTCGTTGTTGCATATAAAACGTCCGACTCGTAGCAGTAAAATTTACACAAACTTTTCTCTAAGTAAAACTTATCGGCATATTCTGGTAAAAAATGAGTTTTTCGATTAGACCACGATAATTAGACTCCGACAAAACTGTCTTGGTTGTTCGTATTCACTTATTAGATTTTGTAGAGTTTTTTTTTTATTATTGATTAATAGTGCGTTCATTTATTTGAGTCCGTGCGAATTCAACAATGCTGGAATCAAGAGCAAGTAGAATAGGTCAGTCACTGATGTTTTCAGAACATGTATAGGATACAGGTCGAGCTAGTAGACTGTACCCTGTTTATAGCTGGACAAGTAGAGCAGACGAGCCTATGATCAGACAAATACGGTAGAGCTGATCTGTGGTCGGGCAGCTAGAACGATCGTCAGATAAATGGTACGGGAGTGTTCTATGGTTAGTCAAGGGGAATGAGACCTAATCAGACAAGCGGATTAGGCGTGGTATGTGGTCACCTAAGTATAATGAGGACGCCGTGTGGCCGATAAATGGAATCGACGAATCATTCCAGCAACGGATCCCTTGGAAACGTTCACTGCGGGGACAGTATAAATGATTATTTCGTATTTCGATTTCGCAAATGTCACTGTGACAAAAGAAAATATCTTTATTTTTTCAAGGTTGTTTCAAGGTCACTTCGTGTTTTTTTTTTAATGAAATGCCATATTTTTGTTTTGTTATTACAGAGGTAATCCAAGGTCTTCGTTTTCGATTTTAGAGCACCCTTTCGTAAATAATCACTATTTTTTTTACAGATTATCTAGTAATCAAATGAATCTGGCTTCTAAAAACGGTTGAAGTCGTTTGGTCGAATTTTGGAAAAGTTTCTGCAGAGTGTCAACCGAATTTTCTCCCCGGCGGCATAAAAATTTTTCGCGAA
Source organism: Halictus quadricinctus (assembly GCA_028454245.1). NCBI lineage: Eukaryota > Metazoa > Arthropoda > Insecta > Hymenoptera > Halictidae > Halictus > Halictus quadricinctus. The sequence continues at coordinate 838,569 of CM052120.1, forward strand.
GAAAACCGTCAAGTTTTCAATGTAAAAACGCCGGTCCCTCTAAATGTTGAACGACAGAAAGTTCTTGAAGCGGCTGTTTCGGCCAGGTCTTCCGTAAAGATCAAGCGCTTTACATTCTCCGAGGTGGTTCGTTATCGAAGCTTCCGTCATCCGAGAGGTTAAAGGCAGGAAAACAGGCTGTTTGGCGCACGCTTTGTCTATGATGGAAACAGAGCGGTGCCGAGAAGTATCAGCCGGCGTTCAATATTAAACGAAGTTTGGTGTGAGGCCGCGTTACATCGGCCTCGTAATTAACTTGGGGACGACGGGGCGCGGAAAGACGCTGGAACGGTCGGGACTTTTAATGGAATCCGAGGCGTGGTTGCTTGAAGGGAGCACGGGAACCGGGTAGAACGTAGATCGATGTTAAGCAGGAAACGTGCAGAGACCGCGGCAAAGAAGAAGGAAATTATATCCGAGGGAACGATGCCCGGGTAACAAGCACGCCGGATGTGCTTTTCAACGATCGTCACGTACCGAGGATAATCGTCCGGCGATTTTCTTCTATTTCGGTCAGGCCGTGAGAAACTCCTTGAACAGAGAATCCCGTCAAGATAAGTCCAACCCGAGAGAAAGAGAAAGAGAATGAGGATGCAGTGACAATAAGAATCATTATATTTCTAGGGCCACGCCAATGCCATTCTCAGTGGCGTCGCCAGCGCACCGTTACGGATTATGGAAATTCCGTTACGAATGTTCGGGACCAAAATAATTCAATTCGGTTTCGTGCCGGAGACCCCGGAATTTGTGATACACGGTCGCCGAGAGGTTCGCGCGACCCCGGACATTTTTCATGTCACCAGCGCCATCGTCGTCCGGAATAAATGTCCGTACGGTCCGCCACGCATATTACCTTTTCTCCAAATATCTCATAATTCTCGGGGTATCAAAGGCACGGTGGCCGGTGCTCGAGGCTCGCACACTGAAGAAAACCATCCGTTGCTTTCGCAGACCCGGGAACTCGGGGTTGATGGCTTTCAAAGCGATAACTTCAATTAATACCCCTTCCGTTTCTCCTCTCCCTTTAATTTATCAAGCCGGCCCCTGTCGCTTTCCCCGGTGAAAGCTCCGTCGCGGTAATGTCCACCGAGAAACTTTCACCAACAACAGTGTCAACGAAGAAAGTCGTCAGATTTTAGTGGACTCGGAAAAACGGAAATGCGTGCACTAAAATACAGCTAATTTCACAATTTCTAATAACTTCTGGCTGACCCCTACGAGTTTCATATTAGGGGTGCCCATAATTCCAAAGAATTTGTTTTGCATTTAATTCTGTACCGATCGTTGAACACGTATTCTTGTACAGTTTCCGGTAAAGCAGTCTGTGTTAAAAATATTCTAAAAAGTATAATTTTTTTATAGAACCCTATAATAAAATGGCGGGAACGCGGAAATTTCGCGATGGTGGTCCACGGCTGTCGGCCGCTGCGAAAGAAGAAACGGAGCTAAGGTCGAACGTAATCTGCCTCGAGGAAGACCGCGGTTTCATAAAGAATCGATGGCCGGTATCAGGCGGTGGCGATATTTCACGCACATAATATCGCGATCGGCGGTCGTTCACCCGCTGTGTTCCGTCACTCGTGTTCATTCGTTCCGCAGCCGTGCGCGACTCGGCGGGCAATTCGATCGGGAACGCCTGTTAGCCGATCGGTTAACCGCGAACAAAGCTACGAAGAATCGACTCGGATGAAGATATAAAGGGGGACAGCCAATATCCTCGGCAATGTGTTACCGGAACTGGCCGGCACGGCGCACGTGTTACATCCCCTTTTCTTTCTCGAATGAATGTGACTCGCGGAAGGCTAGGGAACCCGCTGGGAACATTACGGGAACGATACCTCGCGCGTTTGCTTCTCCTGCCGGAGATTCGACCTGTCGCCGGGAATTACACGAGGGGGTGGTTCATGCTCAGGCGCGACTTAGGTTGCTGCGAGCGAAACGACCGTTCCCAGATCCTCAGCTCTACTTTCTGTAGGCATGGCAGTCGTACTGGTCACTGAAAATGTCCTGATACGATTCTAGGCTGAACTTCACTTTCTGGGACCAAAAATTTTCCACTTTTTTCTTATATAATCCGGCAGATCCTCGACTTCAGTGAATTCCTCGCATTGAAACTGCGATTTTTTTCATTTTCCCGGCAAGATCCACAGGATTATGTAAGAAAAAGTACAAAATTTTTGGTTCCAAAAGGCGAAGTTTAACGCTATTTTACCTTTAATTTGTTCTTTGTTAGAAAAAAATATTACCTTAAGCCGTAGGTAACCCACTCGCGTTTTGAAACGCTATCGTTTAATTCAAGTGTAGCCTTTCTTAATCCTGCAATTATCTGGCAGAATTCTAATTAATCACGCCAGAAGTGACGGACGCGAAGAGAGTCAAATTGAACGAACTTTTCTACGGAAGCACGTGCTCGGCTTAAAACGATCCGTCATGAATTCGTCGGAGGTGAAGGGTAAATTTGATAGTTCTTTCTTTGAATGAAAAATGAGACGTCTTCCTGGACGGACAGACCCGGCAGGATTCGACAATTTACAGAGGAGCTTGTTCATTGAGCCATCGAGATTCTGATAAGCCGGTGCTCTTTTTCTTCGGTCGCTCCTCTGCCGGTGATTTATTGTGCCCATTTGAAAGGCAGCACGAAATACCGGGCAGTTCCTCGGGCAGACAAAACGATCGAGACACGTTGACGGTTTTTTCTTCGAGTCTGTAGTCCTTGAAAGTGATTGAAGTCGATAATAAGACTGATTGGCTGATTTTCTATTGATTTAACTACTTGGAGCTGTGAGGAGAGATCGAATGTTCTTGATACCGTTAATTCGAGCTGTTGAGAATGCTCGGAAATTGTTTCTCGTTACAAGTCAACAACGTAATAGTCTCTAAGATATTTTTAATTAAACTTGTCTAATTTAACTGCTTGACAGGCGGAAATTAAATGTTTTCAGTACCGTGACTTGGGTTGGCCGAGGACTGTTAGCGATTGTTTCTGAGAGCGTCGATCAACGCGCAAGTAGTATAAATCAATACTATGTCAGTCCCAAGTCTCTAGAGTATTTAACCTTTGATTACTTGTATAGGCTATAGCCACTTTTTTTTTTACAGAATTCTTTTAATCGTTTTATTGAGCTTTGAACGAAGGATGTGAAAGACGATTGGCAAAACCCGCGTTGAAATTTCGAAGCAGATTTGAAACCGACACGCATAAGCTCGTTCTCCTTCGGATTTCGATCGGGATTCTCGTTAGCGGTATCGTTCTGAATCGTGGAGTTCGGTAGGGATCTCGGAAGAGGATTGGATTCCTCCATCGCGAGGAGAGCCCGGCTCCACGTCTTGTTACTTATCGGATAACGTCTTTTCAGTCGGAGCAATCTTTAGAGATCCGTCGTACGGTAACATGCCCAGACGAGAAATTTTTATCGTCGAATATGCTCGTACCAGTCGAGACAATCGGTACAGATATGTAGCACAAGTTCCGCCCGGTGGTTCGTGGAAAATCGTCGACGTACACCGTCAACTTTGATTTTTATAAGACTGCGCGAGCGCGAAGTTTAAAAAGTTCCCGACATTCCTTCAAATTGTCGAGATTGCCTGCCGGAAGTCGTTTTCAATCGACTGAACTTCAAGCATTAATTATACTTCTTTTCGACAGCGCCTGGCTCTTCGTCTTTCGCCGAAGTCGTCGAGTTTCGTACATATCTCTTCAGAACAAAACGATTTCGGAACACGAGCACTCTGAAACGGAAGTTCTAACGGGCCCCGAGAATTCTGCATCGATTTTCGAGCTATAGGCGGAAAATATGCGGAACAGTCTATAATCAAAGGCTGAATTCGTCTCGGGGAATTCCTTGGACTTATGCAGTTCTACTTTGCTCAAATTACTGTTCTAATTACATTAAAAAATAATCGTGTCAGTACAGGGTGTAAAGAAATTACACGCTATGAATAATGAATATGCAAAAATAATTTCAATGTGACAAAACTCAACCGTTCTCTTAAAAAATTATGGTAAACTTCTCTTATCATCAAACTGATTTTATTTATATTATATTTGCATTTCTCAGTCAGATGGAGTCTATATGTGACAGTAGCAATTTTAACAGTAGCAATCGTCAACAATTAAATATTCCTCGATATTGATATTGGAATAATCCTCGGAGTTAACAGAGGGGTAAATCTGAGGGTCTGATAATGTTGCTCACCGCGTATGACAGTCGGGCTGATGGCGAGAAAATGGACGCAAGCGGCTCCGGTCCCTTGGCCCATCAGCGTCACGTTTTTGGGATCGCCGCCAAACAGGATGATGTGCTCTTTGACCCAGTCGAGCGCCGCGATCTGATCCATGAGGCCGTAATTCGCGACCCTCGCCTTGTTCTGAGGCGCCACGTTGGCGTTCAGGAAGCCGAGCACGCCCAGACGGTAGTTCATCGTGACGATCACTTGGTCGGTGTAACTGGCCAGGACGCTGCCGTCGTAAGAGTTTCCGCTGCCCCAGTCGTAGCTCTCGCCGTGAATGTACAGCAGCACCGGGTGCCTCCTGCCACTGTCTACCATCCCTGCACACAGAAATGTATCTCCTAAGCGCATCTTTACTCGCAACTATCGTACCACTCTACTCGATAAATGTTCCAAACATCTTGCCTATAATTGTCCCACAACTATCCCCACTACCGCGGGCTATACCCCGTGAAGGGCCTCTCGAAATTCGCTGATCAAAGAATAGTATCTCTTACTCACTCTTGGTATCTCCTAGCCGATAATTGTCACTGGCCAGGCCCATATTTCGGACAATTATCGAGTAGACGTAATTCGCTGAGTGATACGAGTCAACGGCGACGCGTACGGTCTGTTAAATGTCTGATCACTAGACCGCGGGTTTCATACAATTTTCAATTTTTGAAAATGAGTAACATGAAATTTTTCTTAGAAAATTGAACTTTCTCGATGGTAGATTATTATAATTTGAACGGGCTAGAAACGATAAAACAGATGAAAACAGTTCTGAAGCTCCTGCAAATTTATCAGGGATAATTCGTGAAATTGTGTAGGCGTAAGGAAAACCCTTAGTAGTTAACCCTTAGCACTCGAATGGCGACTGTAAGACTGTTAATTTCTTTGTGTTTGATAAATTACTATACATTTCAGTACTGTACGAGAAAATGCACCATTTTCGTACGTATAGCATGGAAAAATATATGTAGAAGGGAAATATTCTAGGTCGGAAGAAACGTTTCGGAGTTAAAATGGCTTCGAGTGCAAAGGGTTAAATACCATTTTTATAGAGTTAAAAATCAATCCACCGGGAAACGTTCTGCCGGAGACAAGTTTTCGCTGTCGATTCGTTCGAGACGTCACATCGGATTTCCGATATGCTTTTTCATGTAAATTCGCTGTATTTCTGTGTTGCCGGTTCGAAGATAGGAATAGTCCTTATTCTTTGTAGCGTCGCGCGACCCGCCTAGTCTGCGGGGGCCGCGTACGTTTCAAAGACCGAGCCGGTTTCCCGTGCTCTCTTTGTCGTTTCGTTTTCCGGTTTAACCCGGGTAAAACCGTCGAAGAACGCGCTAGAGGTTGGCCAGGAATCAGGGGGCTAGGGCTGCCGGCATTGTTCGCGTCGGAGTCTGTCAGCGGTTTACAGTCGCGAGAGAGGAACGTAACACGGGGAGAATTAACCTTGCAACGGGGGAATGGCGGGCGGGCATGACGGAATATTCTGCCGGATATGACGGCCCCAGCCTAATGCTTCTTCTGCTATTGTTACCGGCGGCTTTTGCGTGTTTCACTGTGACAGTTCTCCGCGCCCGGGTAATGCGACGGCGACATGTGTCGATTCGTATGTGAGAACGTGCGAAACGCCGCTCCACTGAAGGAATATAATGAGGAGACGCACGTTACGTACGACGGGGGTTTTGATTGGAGTACAGTTGTTTTATCATGGGCCCGGGCTGAAAGCCAGCGATTGGGCGTGGTTCGCGCGTGCCCCGACGCGATGCGACGCGACGCGACGCGACGCTCCGCGTATTTCGCGCGTTTCAATTTTCTATGCGGCGGCTGTCGGACGGTGCGAACATTCGTGCCGCCAGAATTTTACTGGCGCGGCGCGACTCGACGGGAAACTACTACTCATCTTTATCACAGAAATTATTTCGCGGGCTGAGAATCATTCTGCTGTGGGTCACACGTATGGTGTTTCGCCTAAAATAATGTTTTGCGTTTTGCATAGACACATCTATGGATTCGGAGAACTACGAAAAATGTCCATGTGAAAATTAGAGCGGGAAATTTTATAGAATCTACGTAGGAACTAAGATTAAAAAGGTGCCCCAAAAATATCGCACTTCTTTGAAAAGTCATCTGTAGTAACATTTTCTTTTGTTAATTTCTTGTACAAACTATACATTGCATTTAATGAAAACATTCATTTGGAAATTCTTTTTACCGTCATTTGATAAAATTACTATGAAAATTGTCTATGTGAAAATTAGAGCAAGAAATTTTGTAGAATCTACATGCGAATTAAGATTTACAGGGTGTCTCAAAAATGTTGTACTTCTTTGAAAAGGGTGATTCCCAAGATCATCTGAAGTAATATATTTTTTTTTGTTAATTTCGTGTTCAAAATTATACATTGCTTTTTACCGTCATTTGATACGATTAATGTAGGGTTCGTAATATTTTCCTTCGCATGGTCAGAAATGGTCGAAAGTCGTGTGGCGTGGGACACCCTGTATTCGGAATGTCCAAATTGTTTAGAACGACATCGAATCGCAAATGTTGATCAACAGAGATACCGGATAACTTGTCGAAAGCGTCCGATATCTCGCTCGAAGTGTTCGATGGAGGACATTGAGTTACGAGACATCTGATCCGCGGTCGCAAAGTGGGTAAATACTTCAGACCAACTGGTGATGTTTGCTTGAGGACCCGGTACCGGAACGTTTCCATTTGCAAATCTGTTTTTCAAGAGCAGAATTAACACTTCGCGAACGGTGTCGTGGTGCACGCTTAACTGTTTCCTTTAACGATTCGATAAAAGAATTTTTTCACGGCAAATTATCGATCGGAAATAATGCAGCATTTAATATTAGACTTCAAACTGTGTTGGAATTTATAATTTCACAATTTTAAGGAAATATATCAGGAAACATAGATTTATGCAAGGAAAAACTAAAATATTTTATAGTATCGTTAATACTATATAATTTAAATAATTAAATATTGTATAGTATACATTTTTTAAATTTTTCTACTGTTTTAAATTTCACTTACTCATTTTTGTCATAAATGTATAAAATACATAGTCTAATGTTACCTCAGAAATGGCAAAAAGTAATAGAACAGAATATCTTAATTTTATCTTTGAATTTTAATTTGTCATAGTAAGTAATTTTAACTAATAACTAAAAACGAAAATAATACTAAATAGACATTAACGACGAGGAGAAACCTGGATTTGAATAGTTCGCATACTTTTTCTAGGACACAGATCCCGCTCAATGGTGACATCACCGAGAACCTAAAGGGACACCCTTTCCGAAACAAAGACCGATGTTGACCGTGCGTCTGGTCTTATAGAAAAGTTGCAGCCGGCTGAAGGGAGACTCTGTCCTTCGTCGGTGATTGCTAAAGGGGATTTAGTCTCCAGAATATACAGGGTGTGTAAAAAATCATGGTACATGCTAGAAAGAACTGAGTGAAAAAAAAATGTTCAAAATATGGGATAGAATTTGCTCGCACGACACTCTATTTCCATGAAAATTCGGTTCGAACGTTTATTGAACAGACGTGATCTTGACAGGCTCTTTATTAAACATGGACAGTGCCTCAGGAGGCAAATCAGGAGTTGCTGTTTTTATGTCGAAAGTCATTACAAAATGAGCGACAGGAATTTTCAATCTAGACTCTCATTTCTAGAAAAATTGGAAAAATTTCGAATAGAGTTTTTTGGAAAACTAGGTCACGAGAGAACAAATTTTCTCGCACAGTTTTCTCTTAGATTTGATTTCTCCTTGAACCAGACGATTCCATACATATGTAAATTGATCTAGGCTTTTGGAAGCATACTTCCAAACGAGTTCGCTGACTTTCGCACCAGGATTTACGACACACCCTGTATAAAGCTTGTGCTCTCGGGTCGTTGAATAATCGGAAGCAGCTTTAACGACCCTCGACGCGTTTTTAATTCATGCCAGAGCAAAAACTGCGTTACTGTAAGCAACTCGAGTAGCGAAGTCGACGATTACATCGACATCGACGGGGCAAGAAAACGATTCGAAGCACCTGCTGACAATTCTTTTCACCTTTGTTCGCCGTCGACTTTTTTCCTCGACTGTGGCGCCCCTGTTGTCGCGCCGGAACGTTTCGACGCGCTGGCAACGTTTTATCTTCAATAACAATTAAATTGAAATGCTTCGGAAGACACGCGAGTTCTATGCACGGTAAGTTGAATGAATTGTTGCCGGCTGAAATGGAAATCCGGTATCACGTTTTCCATTCGGCTCTCATATTTCTAATTTCGCGCCACTTGTCCCGCGGAACGGGAGATCAGGCCGGAAGCTGTAAATTAGAGTGGAACGTATTTTTATTCGCCGCTGCGCGCCAACCGTTTATTAAATTCAACAGGACACTCGCGGCGGTATCTTGTTTGATGTATACTCGACGTGCACGCACGTAAAGTCGAGTGATTTCGAACAAATATTGTGTTAACACTTTATCCACCTATCCATAGAACTCTCGATCATTGTGCTCCATCAAAGGGGCTCAATAATCTCATTGCAAATAGTATTAGGAGTATACAAACGCTTTAGCCTCTTTCAATCGTTCTAGATTTGTATGCAAAATTGTTTGCGTCAATAGAAAAAAAAAAAAAAAAAAAAAGAGCCAAACAGCAATTTCTTTCTTCCTTCTGTGATTTTAATAAGTCGTGAATAATAACCGCGATTTTAATAAGATGTGAATTTAAATTAAACTTTTATAATTTCTCTACTGTTTTAACATTTTCTTATAAAAATAACATGAATGTATCTATCAAAATCTGTAACCATTTTTTTAAATAATATATACCGAGAGAAATCAATTTGTTAAATAATTCCTCACGGATCCGTGTTTGCGATCTCAATATTCGTGAATTAAAAGTATTAGAATCCGTTATTTTGACGGGTCCCGTAAATCTAGTGTTAAACTGCATCTACCGAAACTAAAACCAGAACTAGAAATTATCAAATTAGTGACTGAGGGTTTGTAGTAATTCTATTTAATAGTGAAAATAATATTTCTCACAATTTTTGTAAGTTTGCTCTCTCCAGAGTAGGACTAATTTTTATTCGATTTCTGTTTGGCACGATTGATTAAGAAAATTTTGATTTTGCATATTGATCGGTAATTATTGAAGTCTCTGGCGGCACGATCATGAAGCAGACACGAATCGATCACTTACTATCCGCGCGCAGTTAATCCGTTTTTCCCGGTTAACTTTCCCGCAACCCTTCCCGATTTCTCCTTTGTCGGGTGCGCGAAGAGCTTTCCCCGCTCATTATTTCGCAACTCTTAACCGCCACCGCGATGGCTAGAAGCTGCGAACGGTCTTTCGCTCTTGTTACATTTTTCCTTTTAATCCTTACTCTACTCTCTTAGCCGCCCTAGTCCTTAGCACTATTCCGATACATTTCATCGGATCAGCCGAATGAAAGCCGAAGCTTAAAAGCTTTTATGAAAGCCCGATGAAGGGTAGCTCTGATAGAGGAAATTAGAAGAAGGGTGGCGGGTGTGTGAAATAAAATCCCGACCGATCACTTTTAACCTATTTCGTAGAGCGTCGATTCGAGCTCTCGATCTATCGTATGACTATTATCCACCTTACAGACCTTTATAAAAATTCTTTTCATTAATTGCGGTATGTTAGGACCGAATAAAAATATCTCTCCATTTTTAACAATTTCTCATTGTCTCATTTTGATCATGAGTGCATAAAATCCGCAGTCTGCTCGTAAGTAATATTTCAAAATTGATTACGCTCTGCTAGTTGGTATCAATTTTGTGTCAATACCGCGAACATCTCCAATTCTCAAAAAAAAAGATTACTGCAAATAAAGCCAGTAAAATTTTAGCGTCAAATATTTTATAAAAATGCACGTGAAAGGTCTGAAAGCCCGGCGCGTCGATGTATCCATTTTTGCCCTTTCAGGCACGATTCGGAGCTTCCCTTTGTTTAAAAAAAAAATCTGTGACAAACAACAAGTCGTTGCACGGATCGTTATTGTCAAGTAATCCGCTTGTTTAGTGCAGTTGCTGCTACCCTAACGAACCCCGTCCGAATCCCCCCCGGGTAGGGCTTGAAAAGGGACGCTTAGTTTAGCCCCGACTACTCCCTTGTGATGGGCCGAAAGCTCCGTGGTGCACACGCGAGTGTCATCAAAAGGGCGGTCCGTAGGTTCATTGTGCTGTAGCCGCGCAGCCAGAGCAATAATGCGGTGGCTCTCACCCCCGTTTCTAACCTTGTTCCCATACTCGTCCCTCCGACTCACCCCCACCACTTTGTTGCAGCGAAATTAAATTGCTGGATGCGTTTAAGTAGCGCTCCTCCGGCTGCACAGTCTCCTACTGTGAAACTTACTCGCTCGACAAACGTTTTCGAGGCCGTCGACGTTTACGTCATTGCAGGCTCCGTTAATCGTATCATCATTCGTGTCTGTTAACACTAGGCTTACCGAACGCTAAAAGCAACCATTCTACATTATTTTATAACAATAACGAAAATTTCTCTATGCAAATTTTTATTTGGAATTATTTTGTTCCTTATACATTTCCATAGGGATTATACCACAGACTTTTTCATTCATAATATTTCTTCTATTTGTGCTTAACGTCTAGTATAATGCCAGTTTTATACTTGATTACGTCTATAATCGAGCAACGTCAACGATGCATAGCGAAAAGAGTGACGGCAATCTTCGTAAACAGGCAATGAAGCTGCTTGTACATCACGAAACAACCCCTGACATTTCTTGCGAAATGCAACTCGCAGAAGTGTGTACGCTTGCTGCAAATATTGACGCAACTCTGGCTCTGTAATAATTCGTGGGAGTGGTCTCTGAACTTGCTCGATAAATGTCGGAGGTGTCTGCATTATTGAAGGGGCAAAATGCTGCAACGGGGACTCGTAACTACCATAAGTAGGCCACTGATTTTACGCATTTATGACAAAATGAGTAAACGCAGAACAGTAAAAATATTTAAAGAATTTCAAGCCAGTGATGCATTGCTTTCTTATTGAAATTATAGAAAATAAACAAATGCCCATGTAGCTCCTGTAATTCGAAATGAATGCAGAGAATTTTCCAGGAAATTCGTCAGCTTAATTTTGCTAAAAATGCCAGCTCAGCAGGCTAGCATAATTTTCTTATAAATAATAATTCCAGAAGAAATTGCTACGCTATATAAATTCCAAAAATTCTTTCCAACAATTTCATAAGATTTTCCCAACCGTTGATTTAAAGAAAACTATTGCAAAACCATAAAAAAGAAACTTCTTGTACTTCAAGACTATATTTTACATCCCCGAAAAGTCTAGTCCCATATGCCGAATATTTATTTAACACTAGAACTACCGAGCAATAAATACGACTGACGTATATTGCTTCGTAAGAGTGACAAGACTGTGCCCATTCAGACTTCATACGACTTGTATTGTAATATGTGCTTCGATGAAGAGGTTCATTAAAAAATTTCCAATGAAAACATTTTTACAATTTCAGTAATTGTAAAAGAAAAAATTAGGAACCAGTCATTTTGACCGGTCCGGTAGTTCTAGTGTTTAAAAAATTCTTAAAGCTTGATTTGACAACTCTTGCGCGCGAAGCCTTAACGAATACCGCCGCGGAGAAATGATTTGTCGTCCCGGCCGGAATTGTTCGCTCGTGACAATTTTATCACGCGTGACAACGAAATGCTCGCATGCAATTAGCATTCGTCAGCGGTCCGGTATTCCGTAAATAACGGCCGAACGAAATGCCCCATGAAACGCTTGCGCGTCAGTCGGCGGCCACACGCGTACCGCATTAATAAAGTCACCTGTGTTTATGCGAGGGTCGGATCGGCCATGGCGAAGAGTCCCGGGGCTGGATGCTACGGCAATTTCGTCGGGACGGCTCTCGCAACGAAGTAAGTACTTACTTGATTAAGATCCTCGGATAATTTCAGAAGAGGGTCGAGACGCGTCGGAGGAGCCCGGCGAAACGGGAAATCTAGGGAGCGAGTTAAAGTCTTGTTCAAAGGCGATGAGAAACTAATAGAAGAAAAATCTGAAGGCGACGAGCGCTCGACGAAATCCAGCGAAATGCAAAAAAAAAACGCAGATGTCACATTGCAATTCTTTGATTTTTTCCTGAGTGAGTTTCGCTGTATGGGACTTTATGTTGTATTACGCTGTATTACACCTTTTCTGTGGACTAAAGATGCCCTTTTTTTCAATAGTTCTGAATACAGCCGTTGTAATTGCTGACAATAAAACTCAGCAGTAACTGTTTCTCCAGGTTTCAACAACTCAAAGTGAAAACTGCAAAAGAATACGTGTTTCCTCTTCAAAGATCGGTACAGAACTAAAGGCAAAACTTTGCAAATAATTGATTACTTATGGGTACCCCTGACATTAATGGGAGACATGGATAATGATTTTTCTGGAAAATTCATTGATTCAATTTTACTGTCGATCTAGTTTCGATCCTGCCTTCGTGACGCAATTAAAGGACAACAGGCCCCGTTTAAAATTCAGGTCGTCCCCGGTTCGCCGTCGTCGAAACGAAAAAGTGTTCCATTTGTAGATCGCAGTCGAGTGCGATACGAGTGTAGGATGCGAGTAACGCGGCACTGGTGGGGTTGGTGGGTGGGGTAGGGGGGAGTTAACGGGCAAGCAGACTGTCGTAACTGGCCTTTGTCATCCAGAGGCAAAAGACAAATAACCGCGGCCCGCCTTTTATCTCGCCACCTACGGAACCGCAAAAAGCCATTCGGAGTTTCTGCTCTATTCTGGACGCCGGACGTCCTCCGGATTTCATTCTTTTCCCCCGGCCACGCCACGTTCTCCCCGAGTTCTCGCAGCCTCCTCTGGCCATCTCGCAGCACAAAGTACAAAGTAGGACAAGTTAAAAGTGGTTCTCGTCGGAGGGGGGCTTGGAAAAACGCACGAGGACCGGACCGGTTCGTGGGCCGAAAAATAGATTCGCCGGTGTGGCCGGTCCTCAAAGGCTCTCTCTCTTTCTCTCTCTCTCTCTCTCTCTCTCTCTCTCTCTCTCTCGTGCCGTTTTCCGGGGATATTGCATCTTGTGCCCGAATCTGCCGCGTATTCCGCTTGTCATCGGTCACGGGATCGCCCTGGCTTTCTTGCGCTCGGAAAAGCTACCCTTTGTGAGGCTGATGTCGAATTGTTCTTGTCCCGTTTGCCGAAACGTCGCAGTACCTTCAGCAGGCTCTCTCCTACGCGTTTCCGAATTTTTGTCGAACCGCTTTCTCTGTAATCACTATAATTATACCGGGAATCTGATAATTCGCTACAGCATTGCGTAACTGCCGGTATCATTCAGGCAGAAAATTTTTGTTTCGTTGACTTGTGTCAGTGAAAGCGATAAGAGCAGCTTATATCATTTTTTAGTAGATAGTAGATTTTTTTCAGAGTCCGTAGCGTCGTGTACAGTTGCTTAGAAAAATCGATCAGGGGTCAGTATATTGATTTCAGTGCAGGGCGGATAATGCAGCGGGATTCATCGCTAACGTGCCGCCACTAAATTGTAAACCGCGATGAGTGGGGCTGTCCCGCAGGGTTGCGCGTTTAACGGCGTACACCGGTAACGCGGCCCTTTATTTATGGATACGCCCCTGGCTAGAAGTAACGTCGAGGCGGCTGAGTAATGCGACGCCGCGCCCGCCTACGGTTTATCCAATTTTCAGTTCGGAACTACCTCGAATCCGCCGGTTTTTGGCCGGCCACCCGAGGCGGACCAGCGCGAGCATAGTTTACGGCGATCGAACGGCGCGGCGTGGCGGTGATCGAACGTCGCCGATTTTCATTTCTGCTCCGTGTTTTGTTACGTCGGGCCATTCGAATATTGAAAACGTTGGCCAATTTCAACTATCGCGCAAACAAAAAGAAAGACGGCTCGTGTCAACGTCGAGAATATATACAGTGAGCTGCGTAAATGGAAACAGAGTTTTTAGGACTATTTTGAAGTGAGCATTTATTTTGCATAAAAATTGTTGACACCAATTGCGCGAAACAGTAACCATGTAGACCTTTTTTTTCTCAATAAAACAATCGTAATAATCGTAATAAGTTCGAGACAATATGTCGATATTCTAATGTTTCTACTGTTTTGAATATATATTCTAAGATTTAAGTAGTACAGGTCAGCTAATAGCGAGACGCTTGAAACCATGTTCACATTTTCCGAGGTTTTTTCGTGCAAAATGATTTATTTCGATAATAAAACCGCGAGCATTTGTGCAACGTCATATTTTTAGAAACATGATAATAAAAATACAATTTACATACAAGCTTGCTGGGTCAATAAACGTTACAGTTCGGTGAAAACGAATGCGACATCCGTGTTCAATTTCGTTGAAATGTTTATTTCACTCAG
>CM052120.1:853331-868312 GCA_028454245.1 Halictus quadricinctus
TAAATTGTTAATGTTATGGCGCCGGAAAGTCGCAGAAAACATCGGACGGGTCCCGTCTCTTTGGGCTCAAGAGCCTTCGACTCTTAGGCTAAATTGCCTCTAGTCGGGTGGTCGAAGTGTTTGTAACTCGGTGTCAAATTCGAGGGACACTTTTGTGGGTCATTTGGTTAAAAAATTGCTATTAGGTGGGGGGGGGGGGGGGTCACGAAACTTTAAAATATGCCTTTTAGGTAAGAGATATTGAATTCAGGATCTGCTATTTCGACTGAATTATATTTTGCAAGAGAAATTAACGTTCGTCGAAAAATCAGTTGAATCATAATTCACGGTCCAAGCATTAGCATCGTCGGAAAGTTAGCAATAATATCTCTCTTCTGCTCGGGATGTTTCCAAGCGACGGTGGGGTGGGGCCACTGGCCAACCCCGGTTCGAGGACATTTAACGTTGGAGGAGAGACGCGGTTTGGAGGATTCGGTTTAGCCAGCTGTGGCGTTCCACGTGTATAAGCCTGAGGTTTGGCACTCGAAGCCTGCCTTGGCAGTCTGTGAACCCGGCCATCCGTGTGCGTTCGTTCGGTCTCATTGTCAGCGTTGGAAGTTCCGTCGTTGTCGCACCCTAGACTGCGGTATTCTGGTTACTGGGCCGAAAGAAAGTGGATACAGGTCTCTGTTTCTGCTCGGGATCACTGATTAGTGGTTCCGTAACTAAGTGTCAGGCTACACACGAAGGGCCAATCCCCGTGGGACACGGAGGAAACGCTTGTCGAACCGTTCCATGCGACTCAATTAGCCCTGGCAACTTCAGATCACTTTTTGGCTGGCTTAAAAGGTTACAGATGTTGCGATCCACCGTTACAGATGCAAGTCTTAAAATATGCATTTCACTTTACCGCGGTTTGCTGATTCGCGACGGAATACAGTGGGACTCCATTTATCCGGAACCAGCATCGTCGGAATGCCCGAACTCGTTCCTAAGCTCCTGTTATGCGAGTTGACTCCTCGCGGCACACAGTCACAGTAATATTCCGACACTATTGAAAGTGTGTGCCCAAACGAATTCATACAGATCCGACGTAATGACCCCCAAGGTCACTCAAGGTCAGAAATGGAAGAAATCGACCTCGCCCTGTAGAAATTCCAATTTTAATCTTTCTTTTGTCAAAAGAAGTCAGATCGTAGGGCTCGAGGATTTTAAAGGTTTACGCGTAGATTCGTCCGAATTTTATGGTGCTCCCGTTTCGCGCGGACGATTTCGAAATTAATTACAAAGTGTACGCGATCGTAATTAGAATTACAGGCCCGTCAGAGGCGGGGCAACCTAATTAGCGTTTTGCGTTTTCGCAGAAAGCCGGAGGCTTGTTAGTCGAAACACGCGTCGGCAGACAGAGAACGCGACCGCGCTTACGTTCATTTCGTCTTCAGAAGTTTCCCTTCCGTTCGCAGTTCGCAGTTGTCACGCTCTTTTGCCGGCGACAACGGGCTTAGCGGGTGTCTCGCCGACGTTGAAACAAAACGCTTTCCCCAATCGGGTACCGCTGAAACTGGATTCCAGACAGAGAACGAGCTCCAGGCTGCGTGTTCCCGGAAGTTTCCAAATAACTCGAGCGAGGAATTCTTATCCACCGATCGGGACGGCTCTGCTGATTCTGAGAGCGGTTGAATTTGCATGTTGCGCGTCGCTGTCTCATTCACAACGAACATCCGGAATTATGCTGGTACCGCAATTAACACGTTGAGTGTGGCCTAAAATGTACACCGGTCCCAAAAATTCCTACAAAATTAGACGCTTATATCATTAGGGGTACCCGTAAGTAATCAATTATTTGCAAAGAATTTGTCTTGCCTTTAGTTCTGTATCGATCGTTGAAGAGGGAACACGTATTCTTTGTATGCATACACAGGGTGGTTGACTACGGGTGGTAGAAAATTTAAGGGGTGGTTTTCCACGACGATATAAGACGAAACTGAAGAGTAAAAGAATTACGATTTCGGCTCCATTCTTTAATTATTAACCGTTAAAAATCCGCCTAAAATGCGGCAACCCGGCCGACACAGGTTACGTGTACGTCACAGAAGCGCGCGCCTGTCACGTATCACGTGACAAATACTCTGCGTGCCTCGCAAGAAGTCGCCTGGCAAGCGCGCCTTTGTGACGTAAGCAACGTACCTCTGTCGGTCGGGTTGCCGCATGTTAGGCGGATTTTAAATTGCTATTAACTACAAAATGAAGCCGAAATCGCAACTTTTTTACTCTTCATTTTCGTCTTATAACACCGTCTTATAACACCCTGTATCATATGTACATTAAATATATATTCCAGACTAATATCCAAGCAAACAGATGACAAGACTTATCTACATTTTGCCAACTTTTTGTTGATAATAATATCCAGTACAGATTTTGTCCCATCATCCTATTCTACTGTCCCACGTTTATGTATTAAATTCAGCAGATCATTAATGAATCTATGCGGTCATTACCGAAAGCGTAATCATTCGGGTCTATTCAATCAATGACGGAATATGTTACTATGAAGCGGCGAGAATTTAATTACAAATCGGAGCACTTTGATTTACGATTAGGAATTTCATGAAATTAGACGAAAAATCGTTGGTAGGCGACCGGAACATCTCTATGTTGAGGCATGTACGTATACATGCCGGTGTGCTGGTAAATTCACGCGTTTGAGACAGGTTCGCAGCATTAAATCTCAGGCTTGTCTATCCGGAAGCTTATACACGTGAGAGATCGCAGCTGGTTACACCCAAATCTATCCAACAACAGTCTTGCACCTAATGCCTCCTGCTCCGGGATCTACATACTCCGCAAACTCACACACCCCAAACCCGGTTCCCGTATCCTCGTTGATCGGCTTCTTTGTCCTTGATGCGGTGTATTATCCTGCGACACTCTCAGACATTAAGATTATATCCACAGAAATCGGATTCCCCAATTCCGAACAAAACACTCATCTCTCGACATAACTTCTCTAGACACAATAATTCTCTTAAATTGAAAGAATTCGTGGAACGCAAATAATTCAATGTCAATTCTTAAGTATACAGCGGATACGGAAACACTAAATTTTCTGTTCCGGAGAAATCGTAGAAATTCAACCTTTCGACATGGCAGCGGTGCCCGGGTCTATCTTGACCCGTAGCGTCAACATCGTCATACAATTACTCAATATCTAAATGCATAGCTGTTACGTTAGAAATAACAGAAAGACCAATTAGATCCACAAAAAGTATCTTCAAAAATTTTTTTAGAGATTAGATAGCCTTTTAAAGAGGCGATAGCGATTTTCTCATTTCGCATTTAATTAAAATTTGAACAGGCTTGTGCAGCAAAAAAAAATTGTTTGATGCAGATCAAAGTCAGTTCTGCAAGCTTGGCCTGGATCAAAGTCCTTTTACAGCCTCGTTCGGAACAGGATCTGCGCTAACTTGATTAATTCTACATCCTCAAGGGATCATGAGCCTTTTAACCATTCCGATGAGCAATTACTTACCTTGAAGGAGATGTGGAAAAGTGTAATTCAGCGTAATCGAAGAGCTTCTTTTCACAGGACAGAAGCTTTTATTTATTTCATTCTGCGAATCTGTTTTCACAGGAAGCTATGCTTCAAAAGGAATCGATATTGAATATTCTTCAAACATGCCTGCGATTGAATGTGACTTATTGTTTGCTATGGTGTTTCACTTTGTTACTGAATTTTTCAGTTTCTGATAGGATTTATAAACAGTGACCTATTTCTTTCCGTACGAGCAATCGTTGGCTTCCTGTTTTTGACAAGAGCTATCGTCTTCGAACTCGAAACCGAACGGAAGAAAAATAATGGATTATTAAAATCTTTGAGTATGAGTTTTCTTTTACACATTTTCTGACTTGACACGGTACGCTTTATCAAATTAAATATTTTTCTTGTCAAACAAAAACACTTCAATTATACCCGTACTTTTAATAGTATTGACGTCCTCATTAGACCTTCGTGCAAAATAATAATTGTACGGAGCAGAAGTTACATAAATATGCATTTGCTCAATAATTTTGATTAAAATTAAAATCATTTCTTCCTGTTCTTTTCTGTGTTTTTAATATTTTTGCGAATAATAATGACTCCATTGTGGATCTTTATGCAGAATAAAAATTTGTAATATTGTATTTGCTCTTTTAATAATGTTAATAAGTCAGCCATTCCCCTCGCGAATGCGTCAAATCCGTGTTTCTCGCAGGACAGGGAGGATCTAGGATTAAAGGATTTATTTTTTGAAGGGTGGAGGGACTTTTGTAAAAAAGATCGAGCTGAACGTCAAATTCTAACTTAGTATATCGTTCATGCACCGGACATGGAACGAGGAAGCTCGACGTTTCGCGATGGCGTATCGTTCGGACGAAGCCCGGGCATTGAGCGATCGCGAATCAAGGTTTTCACGTACGAGGAACTTAGACACACGATCCAGCGATTCGTAAGCCGTACCTACTCTCGACGATACATAGGATGGAGGGGGGTGGGGGGACGGGGGAGGAGATGGTAAGCTCATAATCGCGTTATCCGTATTTCCATATAATGCCTAGAAGCCTGTTATCTGGCTGTCGTTACCCACACGACTAACCCTTTTAATCGGCGCTGTTACACGCGCACACCGGCGGACAATTTAATAATCGGAGGCGTTGCAACGGCGCGAGCCTTTCTGTCTGCACGATCGACGACGTTTACGCGGGATCGATCGGTCGTTCCCTCGCTTCACGTTATCGGCCGCCTACCTTTTCCTCTTTTCTAGTCACGGCCGGCATAATCAGCCGTTCCGAAAATATTACGCTCGAAATGAACCTGCACCGGATAGAAGGTTCCGCTCGCACACACGATCGATACCTGCAACGGAATCGTTAACGCTATACCTCCCACTGTCGAACGATCGGTTTCCGCAATTATTGAAATTTCAAGACGACTTCGTAGGAAATCGACTGAAAGCTGCTTCTAACCAATAGAGGAACCAATTTTTATTTGGGCCCAATATCCTAATTTTTGTAATGTAACAAATTTTTATTTCACATGCTTACCCGGTCGGATAAACCCGAAAGTTCCGCGAAAGAAATACGTTAATAAATACGTAAATTATTTTCATACTGGTCGATTGTTAGCGGTGAAATAAATTCTGCTAGTCTAGTCACGAAATCAATTACAAGGCAACGGGTTAATCTGCATGTGAATGCATACACAGAAATATTTATTGCATTGCTGCGATACATATACGTAGCGGGCGGAATATTTGTAACAATATGATCGATAACATGATTCATATGCGACTTATCCTGCACAAGATAGTGAACTGCACACGTTTTTGCGATAAATATTTATTTTTTATTCCGTTTCGAATTTTATTTGCGCATAGTTTCTCTGAACTCGCGGCTACTATCCGGGAGGGGTGAATTTATATGGAGAAGTGAATATTAAATTTGTAATAAAACGTTATCGTAGATCCCTTTGTAATATCGAATGAATGAAACGGAATTTCAGCCAGGCATGCATGACAATTGATAAAGCCTCGAACAAAGAGTCTGTTTATTGTTCGATATATTTCTAGCTAATGTGCGCTACACCATGGAGTATTTCATCTGTTATAGATCGTACAGTATTAAATTATAAATGAATGTTTGCTGCGCGCGGCCGCCGCAGTTGACGCAAATTAATACTACATTAATACATTTAAACAATCACATCCGGCGCATTTAACACTAAACCTACCGAGCCTGAAAAGTGACTAATACAGGTTGTCTTATAAAAATGACGAGAATTTATTTGGATTTTGTGGGGTTCGTATTATAACATATGCTCTCCTAAATATATTTATTTAATCATTTCCCACGAAAGCATCTTTACCATTTCAGTAATGGTAAAATAAAAAATTTGGAACGGTCATTTTGACCGGCGGTGGTAGGTTTAGTATTAATGCAATCACATTTGGCTTATTTAACCCTCGGACTCCTGCGAGTTCTAGCTCTATGCCGGGGTCATTTCTGACCCACGCCGTTGATCATCAGACCGACTGTATTTTCCGATATCGCCAGAATGCTCTTGCAAACCGCGTGCACAAGAAACTTTGTTTATCCACCGAATAGAACCATCGTTTCGTCGCCGGTCGTAAAAAGCAATTTCATTATGCAATCACGCGGAACCTCGTGAATCAAGAACGCCACGAAAGAAATTAGCAGGGGTTCGTTTTCGATATCAGCTTTTCGGTGGCTGGTTGGTTGAAAAAAAAAAGGAAAGACAGGGGTGAAGGGGGCGAAACAATTTACAGGGGGCAAGCAGCCGCTGTTTCCTGCCGTTAAACGATTTCCGATTACACACACTCGCGAAGGGCGTGCGCGCGCAACACACGGTCGGTTATAGGCTCGCATAACGGATGCGCGCAATTACGATTCAAATTTTACGACTTGCTTAACTTAAATTACGCGACCCCAATTAAGCGAGATCGAGCACGGCTGCCAAGTTCCTTTTCCTGCAACCCCCTTCCCCTCCGTCCGCCCCCACCCCCCGGTGCGGCTCATGCTGGCAGCTTTGTATCAAAATGCCGGTCGTTTATGGCTCCCTGTTTCCGCGTCGCGCAACGCCACGAATACGCCTGTTAAGACACTCGGAAAGTTCGCCGGCTATTTAGCGAATAATGACTGTGTTTGCCGACGCGACAGACATTCCGAACACTTAGCCGGGACATAAACCTAACTCAAACCCAGCCCAGGCCAAATCCGTGTGTAATTTGAGGCAAAGCCCGGCTTGGCTCGTGTCTGAGATGCAATTATCGCAAATATTCCATCTGAGCTGGAATTAACGACACCCCTCACCCCCTCCCCGCCACTACCCCGAGTATAACGCGAATCGATATATTGAATATTACGGGATTTTACTTTCGTTGCCGATTCTTCCGATGATTCTCGATGGAACTAGGTTAAATTTTTGCTTATACCTAATTTATACCAACAATAAGTATAGAGGGAGGTAGCCGTTTGTGTGTGAGCTCTCTTCAATTGAACAGTTCCGTAACTGAATTCGATATTGTTTATTGGTACGGCTGACAAATAAAATTCTCTGAATTAAATAAGGCTATGTGTCGTAAATAGTTTTATTAACGTCCTTTACAAATATGAAGAAATAAAAAATATTGTTTTATATTATAGCAGTAGTGCGAGCAGTGGTAGCACACGAGAGCAGTTTTAATATTCTAATATACATAAGTTACTTTCAAAGCAAGTAGCGCGTTATAACGTTTATATTTTCGAAAGTATTTACAATAAGCACTTGTAATAGACCATAACTACAAGCTCGGGTTTAATATCAACGCTGTTAAATCCGGTTAAATCACGGCCATTAACACTACCCCGTGATTTTTATCATCTTACATAACGCAAAGATAACACTGCTTTTATGGTTTGTAAGCTTAATAGTACTTCTTCCACCATTTCTCTTTATTTTCACTTAGAATTAACGCGTGTGCAATAAAGAAGATTTACAATGGTTATCGTTGTATTATTAGGTCGAACCCGTAAGCCGTGTTGTTATTTATCGCGCTTTAGTTTTGTTAATATTTTTCACAAGTTCCCTAAAAGTTGAAAAGTTGTATATTTAATTTCAATTAATCTTTAACACTTTGACTGCCAAACTAGAAACCTCAAAAATCCCATAGAATCAATGGAAGTTATTTAATGAAATAAAAATTGAAAAAAATTAAATGTATGATATTCAGTAGTCCTCCAACTTTCTTGCATTTTACAGATCCTAATAAAATTTGGTACAATGGATATGTCAACGTAAAAATTCATTTTAAAACCTGGACAAATAATTCAAGTGTTAATGTTTAAATAGAGCAAGACGGCTACAGGCTATTATGGTGCCCAGTTTATAAAAATAGCAAGAATATATTTGTTTCGATTTTTAACACTAGATTTACGGGACCCGTCAAAATGACGGATTCTAATATTTTTAATTCATGAATATTGAGATTGCAAACATGGATCCATGAGGAATTATTTAACAAATTGATTTCTCCAGGCATATATTATTTAAGAAATGGCTACAGATTTTCATAGATATATTCATGTTATTTTTATAAGGAAATGTAAAATAGTCTAAAATAGTCTAGTGTTAATTTCGCGTGTCCAGAGAATTAAACTGAACAATTCCCGGACAAGGGTAGTCTGGCAATTTAATTAACCAAAAATGAGAACATTCGGAGCCCGTCATCTTGGCGGATCCGGTAATTCTAGACGTAATTACACAGCCTGCAAATTCCCTTCGTGCCTTGTAACTAAACAATGCGCGTGATCTTCCCCGGCGTTCTCGGGTTTCCTAGTGGAAACGTAACCGATGTTACAGCACAAATCGATTCCGATTGGTTTCAGCGGATCACAGACGACCAGGCAGACAAGCAGGCAGGCAACCAGGCAACCAGGCTGACAGTCACTTATGACAGGATTAGTCGCTGTCACTCTGAAACGCCATCTGGCTATTTAATTAAACTAATTAGCATACTCCGACAGCGTGTATTGTTTATCTCCTGGAAGCGTTCCCCCATTCCTGGACCGACCGGTGTTGACCCAGTTGCGTTACTGGTTCGTCGCAACGTCCACGCACACAATCCGCTCGCAGCGAATCAACGGGGAACGCGAAAACACCGTGAGAGAATTGATTCATCGATAACTGGTAACGGGTCCGAATGAATGCTCGCGCGGAATAATTAAAACGCGTTCGCGAGCGCGCCGCGCCGCGCCGACGAGTTTAACGGAAGTCGGAAGCTTTTGTTTCGAGTCGAACCGGGCAGAAAGTGGAAACGGGATGGGAGTTGTATAAGTGTCGGTCGATTGGAAATTCGTGGGAAATCGATGGGGTGGGGCGTGGTAATGCCGGAGTATTTTTCCCCCGAAACGAGAAAATGAAGGAGCCAAGTCCGAGGCGCGGGAGGGGGGAGGGGGTTGCTGCATTGTCTGTCGGCTCTCGCCGTCTTCGGAAGTGGATTTCGCGGAATGAACGGGTCCGTTCGGGCTGAATCAACGCCGCAATTCCAGCCTGCCGGCAGAAATTACGTTGGCCACGCGTCCCGGTGACGCCATGGACGCGTTAATTCAGTCTAAACTAATTAACGGCCTGCTAAGTACGCGCCGAGTCTGTTCACCGCGGCTTCTAAAGAAAGTCCACGCCTTTCTAAATTGTACGTTATTAAATAGAACGGGTTCGAGGGCCCTAGAATCGAATTCTAGGCAGGGCACTTATCTGGGGGGACGCGGCTTCTTCGAACTCCACTGAAGGAAGGACAGGATGTGCAAGTGAGATACTCAGGGCGCACCCTATGCACTAAAACTATTTGTTTTCATTTTATGAAATATTTGTTTTCAGTTATTTTTCTCCGGGATTTCAAGGTCACCTTCATTTTTTAAATCGGGAACGTCCCCTTTTAAACACCTACGACGATACTCCCATTTATTAGGAACTCAGTTGCTACAGTTATGCAAGGTCATTCAAGGTCACAGACAGAGTAAACCTGTAACGACGATCACACACAGTGGAAACGTGTAAATGTTAATGTGTACTGTCATGTCATACGGTGTATATCAAGTATCGAGGAATGGATAGAAGGTGTTCGTAGCGTTGAAGGTTTGACACACTGTGCGAACCATTTAGGCTACATTTAGACTCGACGACTGGTATAAATTTCGGTAAAATTTCCTCGTAGCAGTGGAGGGAGGAGAGCCTCGATGCAGAGATCGGCAACACATTGAAGCTAGAAGATTACTGCCGCAGCATCATAAACTCCCGGCGTAATCCCTGAAGAAGGATTCGACAGTCTGCGAGGGACGTCGAAACGATGCGAGAACGGCAGAAAGAAGCTCGGCCCCCGTAAAAGAGGAAACACGTCACCCCATCGCTGTAACAACGCGTTTATGACACCCCGGGGGAAACACGGGAACAGTCGGCGCGTGTCTATTTTGCTCGCAACACGCGCGTCAACTCTCGCAGAACCTGCCGAGCAGGCTCGCGTCGTAAAACGCCGCGAGCCGTATCAACGAAATAATGATCATCCGGTCTAACAGTAAGTTTCCAGATATTGTCCGTACGCTCGTCGGAGGGGAGCTTACGAAATTCTTCGGAACAATAGAGATTCTATTCAACTCTGGGTGTGTTGCGATTTATTCTCGTCGTTAACGGAAATATTTTCCACTTGAACCCATTTGCATCACAAGGAAATACGAAGAGGCCCGAAACTTTTTCTTTTTATTATATTTAAGTACGAAAATGACTATAAGTAAAAGAACTTGATATTTCAGCGGTGTAAGAAAAAATCAGAATTACTGCTTTCATCTATAACAACACTTTCTATTTTTTAGCTAACGAATAATGATAGCGATCAATAAAGTTGAGGCTCCGGTGATAGTGACCGGGAAAATTGAGCGTACACAGGGTGTGGTCGGGTGGTTGGTACGGGCAGGGGATGATTCTACATGTAAAAATAAGCCGGAAAAAACGAATAACAATTTTTCGTTCGAGGCTTCGTTTTCGAGAAAACCGATTTTGAAAATGCAGCAAATACGCATGTTATTAGCCAGGAATCGTGTCACGCGTCTGACCGTGGCCAACCAAATCTACTTGCTGCGTATACTAAAGCACGCGAAACCGACAGGATCTTTAAACTCGATTTTCTCGAAAACCAGGCGTCAAACGAAAAAATGTTATTCCTTTTTTTAGGCTCAGTTTTATATGTAGAATCATCCCCTGCCCGGCTGTACCACCCGTCCGGCCTGTATATACGCTAATGATGCAAATGCATTAAGCAAAATAAAAATTTTTTAAAATATCTTCTTTCTTAATATGTAGGGTAGGTTGAAAATAACACAGTATTTTTCAATTCCAATGTTCTTACTGTTTTAAATTAATAAACGCAGATTATTTAATGAGAATAGACAGTCGAGTTGTCTTATGGAATAATTTTTGCCAGGGGTAGTTTTTTATCCCTCGCTACAACCAACAGGTATCGAGTTGTTATCGGCTAAGTCTGTGTTCGTTAGCCTTTATAATATTAGAATATTTCTCTGGTCATATGGATCCGAGACAAAAGAGGGACACAGGAGGTTCCGTGCCTGGAATCGGGAAGATGGCTGGCATGCTGGCAATTCAATTCGGGGACGCGAATAAATAGAACGGGTCAGGGAGCGTTCGGATAAAAAGCGTCGTCCCCTCCCCATCCCCTCCCCTCCCTACCCGCAATCAAAACAGCCGCGACGAGAAATAAAATCAGCAAACCGGCCAACGAATGCAAATCCCGGGGCCGGAAAGTTGTGTAAATTGATTACTGAATTATTTATCGGGCCTGCCGTGCAATCCGTCTTTCGACCCGTTCCGAAGAAAGGTTCGTCAGCGTTGCGGAACAGAACTTGCTCGTCCCGGCCGAATGGTGTCTCGTGGATGAATGGTTTCGGGAACTCGCTCCTTTTCTTTCGACTTCGCCGCAGTTTACTCGTTTACGGGCCCCCTTTTCTTTCGCCCCGATGGCTTCGGGATACCTTGTTAGAGACTTCCTGCGAAAACAGATTAAATTGGGATCCCCGGGAGCTCGGCTATCTACCTATTAACATCGTCCCTCGAAATTAGCGGAATTACTTCCCCTTACACCGGAAGTTTTTCTTAAGTTCTATACAAAATTATACGTGGCTTCCAAATTTTTCTTTTTCTTTGCACTTGCCTTTTGCACTCGGAGCTATTTTAACGAAGCTTTTGAACGAGCCCTTTCCCAGCGAAAAATATTCTCATACAAGGACGAAAAGTTGAGTTGCACGTAAAACCATTTTTCGTCCTATTTTTGTCGGTAATGCCGTTACTCTACCTTATCAGGAATCTACAAAGCTCGGGCCCTTAAGGGTGTCATTGAGAAAATAGTGGGAAGATATATCGAAAGGATTCGCGGCGCAGAGTAAACATGATTCGAGCCTCGTCGACAGGAACGTGTGTTAGGAAACTGTTTACACCTAGTCCGGCACTCGATCCTCGAAATGAGCCACTCTATCGTCAAAAAAGAACCGCTCGATCGTCTACGAAAGCTTCGCGCCGCTTCGCCGGCCGCAAGCACGGACTCTACCCGACGAAATAAAATTCAACAAAGAGTTTCCGCACGACGAATCGATATATCCTCCCCCTCCCCCTTTCCACCGGTCGACCGTCCGAACCCGTACACCAACGTACCGTTTAACCTGGTCCATTTGCCCTTCGACGGAGAACTTGGCGGTTACGCCCGTGTTGAAAGTCGGTTAATTGACTTATCGTCGGATGACGTTACCGCGGCGAAGCATCGAGACCGTGGGTGTTCCCGCAGGTGTGCATGCGCCGGAAGCACCCGATACTCGCCGAGCGGTTATCGAGTAATCGAGTATAAAAACGTAACGAGCCGAGTCGAAACTTTCCAATGGAATTGAACTCCTGTCGGAATTACGACTGTTGCCTGACGAGCTGCTGCCGAGGGCTTCCGCGTTCGACGCCCGGGAAAAAACGGTTTACACCGGGATGAAACCTTTTAGAGCCGCGTTCAGCCATCGCGGAAGCTTGCGGCCAGTTCTTCGTTCGTTGCAATGAAACTTTGACGAAACGCACCCGATAAACAGTGAAAATGCCGCTCTATCTTACCGAGGAATCTTCGTAACCCATCGTACAGCGCTGGGCGAAAGTATAAGACGCTCCGTCTGCGGAACAATCAGCTGTATTTTCTAACTGTCGAGAAGATCTCTATCGTAACTGTGGACATTTTATCCCCACTACTGGGGAACCCCCTTTAGAACCAGTATACAGTATTCCCTCCATAACTGTCGAGAAGATATCTATCTTAACTGTCACAATTTTATCCCTACCACTGGGGGATCCCTTTTGGAATTAGTATTCAGTAGTCGCTCCATAACTGTCGAGAGGATCTCTGCCGTAACTGTCACAATTTTATCCCTACCACTGGGGGACGCCCTTTGGAACCAGTATACAGTATTCCCTCCATAACTGTCGAGAAGATCTCTATCTTAACTGTCACAATTTTATCCCCACCATTGGAGGATCCCCCTTGGAACCAGTGAAGCGGTAAACGTACTGACTTAATTAGTAATTAATCTTTAAACTCAGTTTCACGTAGAGTATATTGTAATTTGTTACATTTTTGTGGTTCCTTAAATTATTTTGTATTTTGCTGCAGTGCGTATATACAAAATAGAAAATCATACATTCCATTTTCTTTAGTATTTGTTGTTGCAAAAATTCGAAAACCGGTTTAACCGGTCATTCTGAACATACCGTAGCACAAGGACCGATTTTTCTGTGGAATTGCACCAAAATCGTGAACCTGTTCCTCGCCACAGAATGCAAAGTCTCGAGGTCGCAGCAGTTCCTCGAGCAACTGTGAACGTGTCGACGGAGACTCGATCAGCTCGACACGTCGAGAATCACGCGCCCCGACGCCGGGAGATCGCAGTTCGAATCAATTTTCTCAATCTTTCGCGCCAAGTTTCACTCTCGCGAGTGCGTCCGAACTGTTCGAAGAAGCCTCGTGTGCCATTGGTAATTTACTTTCGAACTGCCGTCCAATTTCGGTAAATCGTCATCGGTGGGGCTCCGCTTCCGCGTCCGAGTTGAAAGACTTCGTCCCGGTGTTTCGCACGGGGTACGTGTCGCACGCGTCCCGGAACGGCGAAAGAAATAGTGAAATTCGGCCGGAGAAAGGGCGCATTGCCGAGAGAATGAAAGACCGGGGCGCCGGTTATCCTTTTTTTCCCATCTTTCCCAGGCTTTATGGAGACCTTAACCTCCTCAAGGTCCTAACTAAAAGCGTCACGTACGGCGAGCGAACGTGGAGCGAAAACTGTCCGCGTCTCCGTGTCGCCGTTTCGCGGCAAAATGGCGTCGGGGACACGTAAAGTAAACGCCTTTCTCGCGCCGGTCTTAGAAGCGTTTCAATTGTTCGATGACCCGTCCAGCGAGAAAGAAGATTCTCTATTTCGTCCTTACCAATGTCAATTGTTTGCTTTGTGTCGACCAGTTTATTTATTTGATTAGATACCTCTGTATACCCTGAGATATACAGGGAGTTCCAAAAGTGTACTTCCTTGAAAGGAACGTTCTCTTTGGGAGATTGAGGGAAATACGGTTACCCCCTCTCTCTGCCATCACCGACTAGGCCAGGACGCAGGCGCAACGCGAATAGGTTGCGCGCATTACGTCACGTGACCGGTCCGCGGCGTAAGGGTGGGGATGCTCCGGAGTGGGGAACGATGTCATAGAGGAGGTTAAGGTAGAGTGGGAGACAAGTTTTAATCACGTGACACTAATCGCACCGTCGCACGCCGCTCTTCCACAAGTGTTTTCACGCACACTCTCGCTCCGTGACAATGCTATTGCTGGATGCTAATACATCGAGGTACGTAAGTGTAGAGATAAGCGTTGAATCCTTTCGTCTCACGTCTCGTTACCTCGGGCTAGCATTAGCTTGTGCCGGCCGCCCCGTCAACGATTTTCTTCGTCGCCTACCAGAAGTATTCATATGCATAACCGGCGGCTGATCCATTTCTCGATACGAGTTCGATTGCCCCGCGGCTCTCTGGCCCCTATGAATATTGAGTTCTACCCACCGCCACACGCCCCCCAGCCTCCCCGCAAACTGTATCCTTCGGCGAAGCGCCGGCAGAACTTCCCTAATTGCGCCGCTATGAATTCCGATATCTGATTAACGCGCGGCGTAATACGCGCCGACGAAACGGTGAAACGCTCGTTAACGAATATTGTTCGGAGAACGCGGATGCTCCCGCGGAAAAGTGCATTCGCGTTCGGGTCGCGTCGATCTCGCGGGAACAGAAATCACTGGGTTTCAGGTAAAACGTAGGTGTCCGAGAAAAGAGACTTCCTTCCTAGCATTCGGTCAATTTAAATGGTAACGTCGAACGCTTCGGAGTCGAGAGAGACA
>CM052120.1:880675-898207 GCA_028454245.1 Halictus quadricinctus
CCCGATTCCATACACCACACTTGTGAAAAAAATCATTTCTTTAACACATGTTTTTCGACCCTTCTCTTGGTCACGAGAATATGTCACTTTCAAGTGTCTATATGTTACTAAATAATACTGTTTATAGAAAAAATATTATTGTATATTACTCGCATATATATTCAGGTACACGAGAAAAAAGTTTCAGTCATTTTGAACAAACTACAAATTTTGACTTTTGGCGCGTTAAACTGGCCAAATACCCCACTGTGCGGCGCCGGCATCGTCGACGCGCGTTTGTCAAGCGTTCGAAACGAGGAGACGGCGCGGCGCGGGACGAATCTGCTGAGAAACAATGATTCGTTTGTCCGTACCGAGAAGAAGAACCAACGGGGAGAGAAAAAGAAAGAGCGGAAAGTGGAGGGTGGAAGTCTCGGAGGCGCGTAGACGTAAAAAGCCACGCGGACGAAGAATTAGCTGAATGAGTCGCATGGAGATGCGACCAAGCGAATCGAGAATAATAAAAGTGAGCGAGGACCGGCGCCGGTGCCACCAAATGAAAACTCGGCCCGACGAGAGAGACAGAAAGAGAGAGAGAGAGAGAGAGAGAGAGAGAGAGAGAGAGAGACGACGGAAAGAACTCTGTTCGAAGGCGTTGGCCGCGCGAGTCGTGAGCTCGAGCATAATCAAAAATCTGTGTCCTCACTGTTCCTCTAATACGCGATACTGACGCCACAGCCTCCCTTGTATAATACTCGTTTGTATTCGAAATAAGTTCAGAAAAGAATATAAATTCACTTCCAAAACGAAACCTCTGGGGCTTTCAAGCGAATTTTTCTAAATAAAATTTGCATCTGCTTCGTAGATCCTCGCGTGCATCATTGAGATTCCATTTGAAAGCCTTTCTGCATTTTTAATATTAAAAGTGATCTGCTTTGGGCTGCCTGCGTGCGCTGAGTACACGAAGAATATTTAATGAAATAGAATAATAAACAGAAATGTTTAGTGGCTTCAGGTAATAAGAAAAATCACGATGTACAGTGTAAAATTAAAAGGACGAAACAAAAAATGATCGAACGCGATCGAAACCACTTTGAAGACCGAAGTAATTGAAAAAAGTAGGATCACTAGACGAATACTGTTACATTATTCTCAATCTATTCACACGTCTGTCACATATGACAGTGATCCTTGACTGGGTTTAGAAATTCCTTTTTATTATAAGGTATCCAGATAAACCGAATTTTATTGGAGTCTTTCGAATTCAAAAGGGTCAAGACAGCAACCCGTACAATACATTTTCAATTTCTAGTTTTGGTTGCATTAACACTAAACCTACCGAGCCTTAAAAGTGACTAATACACGTTGTCTTATAAAAATAACAAGATTGAGTTTATTTGGATTTTGTGGGGTTCGTATTATAACACATGTTCTCCTAAATATATTTATTTAATCATTTCCCACGAAAGCATCTTTACCATTTCGGTAATCGTAAAATAAAAAATCTGGAACGGTCATTCTGCCCGGCGGTGGTAGGTTTAGTGTTAATTAAATTACTCTGACTCTGTAAGAATCTCTGGGGTTGATATTTGCCACTTAACGTGTTCAACATATTGAAAGAAACTAAATGTTCATTTCAGCCCAATTTGTCGCAATTCGGATAGAATTTGTCTCG
The DNA here is from genome assembly GCA_028454245.1 of Halictus quadricinctus. NCBI lineage: Eukaryota > Metazoa > Arthropoda > Insecta > Hymenoptera > Halictidae > Halictus > Halictus quadricinctus. The sequence continues at coordinate 882,330 of CM052120.1, forward strand.
TGAATCAATTTTACCTGAACTAATCTTTCTAACATCTAAAAAAGAAAAAATTGACTGAATCCGTCGGATCCAATTTTCCGAGGGCGTCCATTTAAAAACTGGTAAGTTCATAAGGGACGACAAGTCGCACACAAAAAAAGGTCTGAGGGGACCCGCGTCCCAGCAAAAATGAACTGGATTTGGAGTATGGGGGTGGGAAAGTGCTCCTCGGTAGTCGCTTAGCGCGAGCGATCGCTTGGGAACGGTCAATTACAATCCGGAGTGGAGTCGAAGATGTTAAGTTAGCGGCAATAATCCCAAAGCGGGCTGCGAACTGCTGCGAGCAAAACTCGGAACAGATTCGGACCAATCTGGCCGGGCTTAAGAGGAAAGAAGCCGGTCGGGTTATCTCTGCTCGTCCGGGGATCCACTCGAGAGCCGGCGCGGCGGGCGCTGTGGAATCTCGTTGCCAAAACTGGCGCTGTTAGAGCCCGAAGACGCCTCTCGGCGACAAAGATTTAAGCAGGCATTAGCCCGGCGAAGTGTCCCCGGGTAATAGGTTAACAGTAATGAAGAGATATCCGCGAGAAGCGGTCGGAGAGAAAGCTCAGGGAGAAAAAGATCCGGGGCGTAGTTCGCCGGTCGCTAAAGTTTCTTCATAAAATGGTGGGCCGTCGCACGGGCTTTCTCTAAATCGTTGGTACCGCAGACCACGTGACAGCCGTATAACGTCCCGGTTGGTTGTATCTTAGCGTTAAGTCGGAATCAGTGTTTAGTGCTTCTAAATCTCAGCCACGCGGAGCTTTCGTCCTGTCCTCTTTTACTCGCTCCGCGCGGCGCGACACGGCGACAGGTCTCGGGCGCCGCTCGTTACTCCCATGCTGTATTATTCTTTATTCCAGCTCTCCGGACCCTTTCAAACAGGCACTACTTTTACCCGCCGCTCCGGTGCCTTATCCATTCCAGTTCCCGCTCCGTCGCTTCGAAAGCATTTCCTCGTCGCCTTTACCCCCCTGCTCTCACCTTTGTCTTTCCCCTCCAAGCCGCTTCCAGGTCCGTTTTCATTACCATCGATTTATTGCCAATTCCGCGGCCGCCAGTCGAACACAATTACCACAGATACGGTCTCCCCGGGGACAGAAAAAAAAAACATATTATTACAATGCAGATCTCGAAAAACTCCTCGGGACAACTATTTTGAGGAACTCGTATAAGAAAATTGAAAATGGAAGATACAAGAGAGAGAGAGAGAGAGAGAGAGAGAGAGAGATGGAAGATGATAAAATGGTAAAAATATATTTTCGCGAGATTATTTTGTTGCGAGATTTTGACCAGCACCGACTACCCGTGTTTTAAACGGATGCAAATTGAACGGGAACTTTTTCCGCCCGTTGAGTAGAAGAACGTGGACGAAAATTCTTCCGGCGTTTCTAGAAGAGAGGCCGAAAAGCGCGCGGTTATCATGCAGTCGCTGTACTTGTTTAAGCTCTGCTCCGGGGAGAAGACACGCCGGGCCGTTTCAGCAGGGTGTGAACTAATTGGACGCGACGACGCAGGGCCCGAACAACCTGGAACTGCGTAGAACGCGGGAAACGCGGGATTATTTAATTCTTGAGCGGCGACTGATGCGATCTCGCCTACCGGTTGCCGAATTAATTCCGTCGACGTGTATTCCGCGGTCTCCCTGAATATGCAAGAAATGAAACATCGCCGTTGGACGTGCCATCTACTCTCGGCCGGCGCGCCGTGTAATCCGTTCCATTGGATTCTACACGGGTTTTTGCGCGGACTGGGGTATCCTTCATGGGGGAAGAGTGTACACCGCGGGGGAATGTCGTTGCAGCATGTACAGCATTGATTTATCCGGCTAATTGCTTGCTACAATCGACTATCAGTGGCCCATCTACCTATGACGCGGCGTGACCCATGAATTTCGTTACCGAGTTCACCGGGGGATTGACCTTCCGAACTTTTTACACGTCAGAAGTAGTCTACGAACCCTCATCCGTAATACGTCGAAAGCCGGACCCGAGCTTTCGTCTTGTATCGAAGGAAAACTGTGAATCTCGAATAGAATTCCGGATTTATCTCTACGGTCCTGCCAGGACCCAAGGACGCAAGGATTTTTCGGGAGGTTCAAAAGCACAATGGAACGAAGCGATAAAACTAGTGACAGAAAGCGCAAAGTATTTTTCACTGGAGTCTAAACGGAAAGGCGTGCGCAGGGGTGGGGAGGACAAAGGGAAATGAAATTTTCGGATGTTATCGGGCCGGCAGAGTTCGCCGGGATCAAGAGACGGGGCGGGTAGCGGGAGTTTGTCGCGGGCGGTTCCGGGCGCCGGTGTCACGGTCCTCGGTCGCACTAATTATTCGCGCACGCGAGCTCTGATTACTCGCGCGATTTCGACGGAACACGGGCCAGAAATTATGAAGACGTGCCGCGAAGTCGGATCCCCGGGTTTCTCGTTCCCTTCCGACTGGTCATTAATTAAGAGGCTCACGCGCAATTACTCCTGCGGAGCTCCGGCTCCGGAAGAGCGGCGTACTTGGCCGCGCGTGTACGAATTTCTCACCGCTTCCGGTATTCCCTCGGAGGGCGGGTGTACGGCCCGGGCACTCCCCGTAAAATAGACCGAATAGGCGAACGGATATATACGGTAACGCGTTCGAGCCGTGCGGCTCGTTTCGATAAAGCTTGTCCTCGCCTGGCGGCGCACGTTCGCGTGATCGTGTACTGTATTAGGCTTATCGGCGTCGTAGCTCATTCTTCGAGCGAGCCGCGCGTCGCGTCGGCCCTCCTCGCTTCCACCAGAGCTACGGTTAACGCTCAAATATGGCAAGGGGAACGATTATTGGCAGTATCAGTGCCGATACGATTACCGAACCGGATCGAATCTTTCTGATAACGAAATTTACGACGAGTCAGACGCGACACGGCCTGAAATGTAGCTATCGTTCCGTTGCATGAACGTTCTTGAAGAATCGCCCCAGTGAAACCACGATTAATAGACCGTCGATCATGCGCGACCGTTTTCGCAAAACGACATTAAGAGCCGAGCGGAAATGTCATGCTTTGAATTATTTTACGACGGTATTATTAGGGGGACCCATAAGTAATCAATTATTTTGAAATCTAAAACAAACTTTGTAGTATTAACTCCATCATTATCAAGGACAGTTTGCCATCTTTCCTGCAAATTTTTAATCCCCCCCTTATAGAAATCCAGGGTTCGTCAAGCAAAATATGACTCGAGGTGCCTCCTTGCATCTTTTACAGAATGTTTTATTTCTTGAATAATGCTCCAGAGATCTGAAAACATCAGAGGGAGCAATATCCGGTGAGTACGGGGGCTGCGGTAAAACTTCCCATTGCAATTCTTTGATTTTTTTCTGAGTGAGTTTCGCTGTATGGACCGCTGTACCCCTAATATATCCGGATATTAAGAATATTAATTTATTCTGTAATTGTATTGATTTTTATCGCAGAACAATGCACACGTTATATCAGTCGTGTCCAGTGCACGTCCAACGTTGAATCAACAAAACAGGATGACTGAAAGCTCGAAGCTTTTCGATACAGCAGTTACATGGCGGGCAGTTATCGAGCGGCCACTCTGCCGGCGGAAAGCGGCAAGTTCGCTCGAACAACCGGTGTTTTCCACTCAAGTTGGTCCATCGGCGTAATAATTGTTTCAAACAGAACCGCGAAACCTGGTGAAAAAATATTTGTGCGTTCCCAGGTCGTGTGACCCACGCTTTTGTTTCAGTCTTTCTCTCTCTCTCTCCGGGCTCTTTTTGTTTTACTCTCTTTCTCTCTCCCCCTCTCTCTTGCTCTTTTTTTTTAATTCTCAGATACGCAAGCCGAACAATCGGGTCTGAACCGCATCGCCTCGTTATTCATCGCCGGTTTTACCGGGCACGAGCTTCCCCGTGTATCACCACTTCGATTACCAGGGACAATTGTTTATTGTGTGCTCGGAATAATTGTTTTGAGGGGCTGTATCGCGCTAGTTGCAGGCGATCCTTTTTCCGCCAGCGCGGATTCCACCGACCAGCGTCGCTTTGAATCATACCGAACGTATGACAACCGTGTTTCGCAACGGGAGCACCGCTTTGTTTCGGCTTCGGAGTTTTTAGACGCAACTGAAACGCGCTGAACGGCTGCCGCGTGGTGCTCCACAATTAGCCGGATAAAATTCAGTTTCGAATCAACGAAAACTTATCAAGCCTCCACGGAATCTGCGGTAAACATACATCCAGACCTTTCCCCGCTAGGAAACCTGAAAATTATTATTTCTTACGGATCAGACAAACTGTTAGTACGATCCCCAGAATATCTTCTTTAATTTCGTCGAAGTAAACAACTTTTTACGTGTAATTTTAATGGTATCTGGTGGTCGGTACTCAGAAACTCATCTTTGTTTCTTTCAAGTCTTCTTTAAGTTTTTAAGTTCAAGGTCATTCGAAGGTCATACTACAATACATATCTGAATGTATTATTTTATGAGCGACGCGATGCCACACGAAAACATATCTAGTTATCGAAAACAATAACATCGATGACCTTGAACAATACGAGAAATAACATCTGAAGGAAACCACCTCTGTGATCTCTACTGACCACTTGATACCATTCAAATTGCAAATAAAAACATTGTTTACTTTCTCAAAATCAAGGAAAATATTCTGGAGGTCGCAGTTACGTGGGACAACCTCTATATTATAGTGCAAGGGGTCAAGGATCAAATGAACCGTCTTCATCCGGCAGCTCCTTCGTCGAAAGCCATGACGGAACCATCGACTCGAAGCAAAATGATTTTTGGTTAGCTCCGACTCGCCGTTTACACGTTCCGCTTACCGAACATCATCCCTCCGATTAACCCATTTTCATCGAATCAACGCGGCTCGGCCGCGTTTCATGTAACGCGGCCGGGACCGGAAGAAACGTCGAGTCATCGTTAATTAACATTTCACGACGGTTCCCGATGTTTCCCCGTTACATCGGGAACGACTCGTAAATCCAGGAGTTTCACGCTGACCTGATTCCATTCTATGAAATCCCCCCGTCCCCCCCACACCGTATATTTTACAATGACGACGCATACACATTACCTCCCACACACACACACACACACGCACAACAAACAAACATACACCGTGAACGCCGGCCGTAACTTACGGAATTATCGAACGCAACGCGCGCTGGCTAAGTGTCCACCAAGTGTTCGGGGCTTCCATTCGGTAATGGAGATTAAGCAGCCGTTTGGTTGTGTTCCAAACAATCGCGACGACACTCTTGCCCGGTTCTAATAACGATCTCCCCCCCCCCCCCCGCCCCCTTTGTCTGCATTGCGACACCGTTCGATTCCCGCGAATTTTCGAAAATTCATATCTGAACGAACCCTCCGGGGACAACGTGCCTGTCTGTGTGTCATTTTCATTTTGCACGACCAACGACGTTCCACAGTCGATGTAAATGCGTAATTTTTTCGGGCATTTACACAGAAAATTTTCTGGGCAAGGCCCAATGTAAACAATTGTTTACAAAAGTCTCCGAGAAGACGCATGTTTACGACCTGGCCAAGAAATTCCGACAAAATTGTCCACCAAAGATTTTAAAAAATTATGACAGGCAGGTTTGCAGATATTTGCAGCTGATTTTTGTCAGAATCCCTTCTACATAGTTTGAACTTAAGGCAATAAAAATTTCAAGATGGGATCTTTCGAGACTTTCTAGTTCTGCTCTATTCAGGAATTTACATATTCCTGGAATTTCAACTGTTCTTCTGTAACCAATGACATTTGCGGATTTACCTGGACAAGCCTGTGTGATGTTACCAGACGTCATTGTTGAGCTCCCACGTTGTTATCGGCGCTAGTTGTCATTTGAGCTTGAGTCGTGATTGACTGTTGCTTTTTCTCTATCGTCAAATTAATGAATCCGGATCCCGGTTGAATGGTAGCTGAATGGATGGTAGATTCGAATTTCGTTGTGTTCTGCGTTTATTCGTTATCTGACGGATAGAATTTCGGCTTGTACGTTGGGCTACGTTCTAACAGAGGTTTGATGGTTCGCGCTGTTTTTACACCGTATCTCGGACCAGGATTTTGAGCTTTGTAGCCAATCAGCGATGGCTGTGTTGGGCTTCATGCGAAATTCGCTATTTCCCGTTTTAGGTACCTGCTGCACTGTAGATAACTGCGTTCTATGCGCTGCGCCGCTCACTGTGCCGTTTTTATAAAATAGGTGAAATTAATCCAGCAATTTTCGTGTCATCAAATAGGGTAACGCTAGATCATGTCGCGTCTGCAATCCGTTTCGAACCATTTCTACGAGCGAAAGTTCGTAGCGTTTTTGAATTGAAACACAAAGATAAAATTGAGATAATTAATCATAGGTTTATTCGATACAAGTTACCTCGAAAATGACAAAAAAGTAAGAAAGTAAATATAATAGAATATTGAATAAATCTTATGAATAGGTACCTTAATTTTATATTTGAATTTATAATTTTATTACTACCCATTAGACTGCGGGATCTTATGCAAAATAAACATTGTATGCGTCCACTGCGAGTCGTTTAGGAATTTTTATAATTCCCCTTAATAATTTTACTCGGTCGAATGAAATCAGCGCTCTAAGAGTTTTGAAATCTTTCTGCCGTTTTAAATTACAGCTCTACCCATTTCCGAAATAAACGCATAAAATACCAACCAATTGCCCAAAATTAATTTGCCGGGCATTCATCACGTCGACTCGCGAGTTAGGGCATATCACGACGGGGGTTTGTAATGCGTCGGAGGAGGCTTTTGTTTCTCTGAAAAGGATAACGACACAGCGGGAACACATACGATTGCTTAGCGTGCCCTAGAAAGCGTTTCACTCGGTGTTTCGGGAAAAATTATGGGACTGTTGTTCGTCATCTGTTTGCCTGACTAATTGGAGTTTCTTCGAGCGTTCCGGAAGGAAGATCGAACCGAGACGGCTTGTACGCGAACGGAACATCATCGATAATTACCATAATTATCCTGCAATTAGGATTCAGTCGTAGGGGAAGATGACAATGCCGTGAAGATTATGGAAACGATTAGTATCCATTCTCCAATGACGTCATCCATCAAGGATGAACAATAGGCGAACGGCACCAGGTGTCGATGCAAGCCTATAAATTCGTGAGAAACAGCACTGCGCATTCGTATCTGGCTTTTGTTCGCTTCTACAATAGCAATGTTAAACCTCGAATTAATTCAATATTTTCCACTGATATCTTATTATTTGTTCTAAACATTTTTCTATTAGGTCTACAAATTTTTTTCGTTGTGAATCGCAACTGCATTTCGACTACAAAATTGCTAGAAGAGTTGTCAATTATTTCCGAGGTGAATATATAGAAACTTGTTTTCGAGAACAAGAACTTAACGAGGAAAGGGCCACGAATTAATTTGTACACCGTACGGTATTAACGAATTGTAGATCGGAAGAAGGAGAAGCGTAATTTCTGTTAACATTGTTTCTGACTAATTAAGCTAAACAGACCGTATAGCAAACCTAATCGAATGGTGCGGTTTGTGTCCAGGCAAGTGGAAAGTGCCGATCCGTAGTCAGACAAGTAGAATAGAGCACATTCGAACCAGACAAATGGAACACGGGTAGTTTATGGTTAGACAAATAGAATGGGCGGTTCACAATCGTTCGAGCAGAATACAGTAGATCTATTGCCAGGCAAGAGGAATAAGACAACCTACAGTCACATCAGTGGAATAACTAATTATTTATGGCTAGACTAACAGGAGAGGATGATCAAAGGTTAAAGGTTCAGCCTTTGATGATCAAAGTCGTCACTTTGTGATCTTCGAAGTGTTTTAAAAGATATAGAAAATTCAAGAATACTCGTATTTATTAGGGGTACCCATAAGTAATCAATTATTTGCAAAGAATTTGTTTTGCCTTTAGTTCTATAACGATCGTTCAAGAGGAAACACATATTCTATTACAAATTTGCAGGAAAGATGGCAAACTGTCCTTGATAATTATAGTGATTATATAATAAATTAAGAAATAAAAACTTGAATTTACTACAAAGTTTGTTTTAGATTTCAAAATAATTGATTACTTATGTGCCCCCCCTAATATTAAATTCGCTTCAAGCTCACCACCACGTGTCAGAAACGATATCGCGAGTTGAGAGACAGTCGAAGAAAGTTCCCGTTGAACCCGGCGCTCCATAAACGGCAGTTTTAACAGAAATTTTAATTTCCACCCTCCTATGGACGCTCTTGACTGTACTTTGCCCCATTCGATTCAAGTTCCTCAGAAACTGACGTCGTTTCGACGTCGAAATTAATATTCTATTGAGGCACACTCCACGCTGCGACGTCTCGACGCCTCCTCTCGAAGTCGTTCGCAACCCGAACTTTGCGTTTCATTGAAATCATTTGGTGACGCGACACAAGCACGTTCGTTCGCACGATCTCTTAATTATACCGCAAGACGGAAACGCGGATTGCATTGATAAGAGAACGTCACGTAAAAAGTCATCAACTATAGCGGATTTCTTGTCTGGTGCGCCGGTTCTTCCCGCTTACGAATTTCAATTAACAGTCTCCGAGCTTGCTAACGCCGGAAGGGCCTGTGTATTAACCTGGTAGCTTGCGTTCGCCCGATAGTCGTTGCCATACTCCTCTTCCTGGGATTACTACGGGGCGAGGAAGTTTCGAACTTCCGATGCGGATATGCCACCCGTTAGAACGACCTCTTACCAGCCGCAGCTCGTCTTCCAGGGGTTTATCGATGCTCTAAAAGAAACCAACTCGCAGGATTTAGAGCGTCCTCGCAACAGGTCCCATCCGAGTGGTCTACCTTGTACGGAACGTCTTGGGAACGGCACCCGTCGCGTCGCCTCGATTTAAGGGATGAAGAAACTTTGGGTAACGTCAGCTTGTTCCTGACCCTCCACTACACCCCAGGATGCGGCAATAATTACTCCGAGTGTATTGGGAAAATTTACTTTAAAAAGAAAATAAAAGTATGATCTCTAAATTGATTATTCTTGGCTTGGCTTTTATACGACAAAAATGAGGAATTTCAGCGGCTTTATTTTGAGTAATTTTACGGTTTAATGACGTCTACTGGGTTTGTTGATTTATTTGAATGATGGGTACTCTAAGTGACTGCAGGTTCGAGCATTTGCCTTAAGTTTGGTGGATATAATATATTTAGTCGAAGCAGAGAGCTACCCACATAGTTTGGAGACTCTGTGGTCTGACTAAATATGTGTCTTAGCTACTTGCGCCCTGTTTACACGATACACTGTCGTCGCAGGACTCGCACGATGATAATTCAGAGAATGTTGAATATACGTAGTAGTGATTGTGAAGTTTTCTCCGAACGAAAGCTGTGGGACTTTCGTGAAAGTCTTGCTCGAATGAGTGATAACACACTTAAAACTCGCGAAGGCAATCCCTACCACAGCGGGATATATGTTTCAAGAAAAAGGGAAACAAACCGGTGAAAATAAACTCGGTTCGTTTTCCAATTACGATTCCTTCCACGTGGGAAACCGTTCCGCGTGGATCGATTCTACAAATTCCGTCAAATAACAATCCCCGAGGGACTGTACTACCGAAGAGCAGCGAGTGTTGCAACAAGTATACCGAAAATAAAATAGGTTCGCAGAATAATTTTTACCGCTAAGGTTTCGAAAAGAAATATTATTTAACGTACATTGCGCGAGACGGGAGTAATTCAATTTTTATCCAACTGTAAAATTTTCGGAAACTTAAGACGGAAGTGGAAACAGAATATTTGCAAAAGGATTCTTTTAAAGTGAACGGAAATACTAGAATCGTGCTGGTCATTTAGGTTCTCTTTTCTCGAATGCACTCGATCGTTTCTGCAACGTTACGCTCGTACGAAATGTAATAGTATTGTTAATGGAGCATCTGAATACATAAAAGGATTTTTAAATGATAGTTACCGATCAAGGTGAGTACTCCTTTTTGTTAACAAATTTCTTCTTAATTAGGGTAGAGACACGCTTCGGAAGCAGGCGGATGGAATCGGAAAGTATTTTTGACAGAAAAGTGTTTTTGAGAGAAAGGTATTTTTTTGGCAGAAAAGTATTTTTCGGAGAAAGGTATTTTTGAGAGAAAGGTACTTTTTGGCAGAAATGTATTTTTGAGAGAAAAGTAGTTTCGAGAGAAAGGTATTTTTGGCAGAAAAGTGTTCAAAATGCAAACCTCTCGATTGTAAATAGTGGAAACATAGAGTGCGAATCAATAAATTAATTTCTAATTACTTTTTTCATAAATTATCTAGTACATTAATCCTTCGAACATCTCCAAAGAACTCACAACCTTTGAACCGATTTTATAAAAGTTATTAAAGGATGGAAAAATACTTTTGCAACTGCATATACGTTGTCTGCTACCAACATGAAACTATGAAAATACGGTTGCCGTAGAAACGGATTAAAATTGCCCGTCGTTGGATTGGAAGGATGTCGACGAATTTTCTCGCGGCAAGAAACGGAAAAAAGAGGAGGCGAATAGAATAACAGAGATTTCGATGAAATTGGGAGAGACTGGTTTTTATCGATGATCGGTTCGCTCAGATCTTGGGACGTGTTCCTTTCATATCCGGGTATTATTTGTCAGGGGGACCCTCGAAAAGAGAAGCAGCAGCGGGTAGACGAAACCGGCGAGGCTGGCAAGAAGAATCTCATTAACCCGATCGAGAACCAGGAGAAAGAATCCTTTGATTTCTCTGTTTCCTCGTTTTCCTTTGTGCCGGGCGAACCGATACGAGAGGTGTGCTCGAAAAATATGTTTCATCTCGTTCCTCCCGCCCCGTCGTCGCTCGGCGAGCTTTCTTTATCTGTTTCCCTCCTCCGACGAGGTTTCCCGGGGCTTTCATATCTGACTCTCTCCATCGGAGTGGATCAGCTTCGCGTGTAATCGTAAATTTGTTCGACTATGCCCGCGTAGGATGCGCACGGTCGCGAAGGAATCGATACTCCTCTATTAGCGCGGTCCGCTACGGTATTCCATCAATATTGAGATCCCTCGCTTTGACAATCTACGCTGACCGGAAACTGCACCGCCAATAATTTACATCGAGTTCGATTAAGATGCGCGAGGGGTGGAGGGGGTGGGAGAAGCACGGCCGTCAAAATTCGGAAAATTGATTTGTCTACCGTTTTACCGGTGCCGATAGTCGTCGCCCGGTATCGTCCGACGGTAATGGCGCGTTTTCTCGGCCGCTGACAGCTCAAAGGGACACGCGGCCCTTCCAGTATTTGAGCCAGCTCTCGGAGTCTGTTTCATGTTTCCAAAGTGTTCCTTTCAGTTCTCTCGGAAGCGCTACCGTCTGACCAAATATAGACTGAACTACTTGCGCCCGGTTCCACGCGGCCCCCTGTCAACTTCTCCAGCGAGCTTTGCAGTTTTGCACCGCGAGAGTCCTAGGATTTTTCATCGGCCGGATTTTCCAATTGTGTCGTTAACATTCTCCGTGGAAATAACAAAATATACGGTCGGAACTTTTTAATGAGCGGGCGGAAAAGAAAAAAGTTGAAAACGTTCTTTCATTACTGTATCAGGTTGTTTTTAATTAATTCGATCCTATGCAAATTTCACAATTTTTCTATATACCGAACTACTGCATACCTCGTAACAAAAATGCAATGATAACATTCCACCGTTGATCCTTCGAATCTTTAATTTAGCATATTAAATAAATTCTGAAAATTCTTGTTCTGGTAACAGTTTCATTTACCGTACTTGTGAACAATTTTCCAGCTTGGTTCGAACGAATGCTCCGTACGCATTTAAGGTTAATTAGACCAGGAAACTAATTTTATTGGGAGTGTAATGCGGGGTCTACTGCATCGCCGGTTATTAATTTCTGCTTCGCTCGCCAGGAAACAGCTGCGTCTCGTAACTGTCGAGTGCATCGTAAAATTTGTTCATAACCAGAAAATTAATCGCGATTCAGGAGGCCGTGGACGGCCGATCGAAGGTCTCGAATCCTAGATTCGAGCTCTCATTGTCGTTGCTCTGGTGACGTGGACGAAGATTAAGTGGCAGCTATAGAACTGAATCTTTTTATTCGGAGCCAGGGATCCTCGTTACAATGGGCCACTACGAGGCTTACATCGATCTGCTTCTTGTCGCGCGACCCTCGTTGAACCCGGGAGAACTTCCGGTTCGAGTGGCGAGAAACTCGGACCGAAAGTCATTTCACCGGAACGACTGGTTTCTTGTCGATCGAGTCGGCGCACGATACTCCGAAATTATCAGGTCGTCAGGAATTGCTACTCTGGAACCATAATTCGGACTCCGCGTGCGAGGACGCGTGCTCTATAGAATTTGAGGCGGCCATTTTCGAGCAGTTTGGCACGCGATATTTTCTGCCTCCTTTTTATTTAATTTTATAGCTTATTTATATTTATTTTGTCAGTAAGTTACACTCCCTTGTCCTGTAAAGTTTTCGTGACCTCGGTGAAAATTGTAATTTTTAACTGTCTGTATCTTTTAGAAAAATTCGAGGGTCGAAAAGTGATGACTTAAACCCCCCCTATTTCCACGTGGACTATAACGTATGTCAATTTCAGCAAAATCCGAGACACGAGAAACACTCGCTTCACACTCGCAAAGGGTAGTGTCGATTTTTACATTCACTCCTCATTGAAATACCGTCTCATAAACATGGTTGCCACCCCACTTCTATTGGATATTTCTTAATGAAAATTTAGTATTCTGTGGATAAAAGGGTGACGAAACATATCTGCTAAATATTTTCTCAATATAATGATTTATAGAAGTGAAAAAAAATCTGAAAGCTCACTTTTCGACATCGTAGGGGTGCGTTCCCCCTTAGGTTGAATCTTTCTCACCTGCAGCCGGTGTGATCCAGGTTCGGCAAATTACGTGAAGTGGTTTTCGCGGCGGAAGCTCTGAAAGATCAAAGCCCTTCGACAGACCGAAACGCATAAGTCGTGAAGTCGGAGCTGGTCGAATTATTCTGCGTTTCGTTAATTAATCGTTAATTAAACCGGTCGGAAACACCGCGAAGATCTCCGAAGTCTAAATACGAATCCATGGCCGCCGCCGGTACAGTCTGGCGCTCCTCGCGGCGCCGGTTCCCAGTGCTGAACTCTCGGCATATTCGTGATGGCTGAGGATCCTTGGCTCGAGAATGAGGTTAGCGGGAAGGAGTTTCCTGCCGGCAACAAGGAGAACTGCAAAACGCGCAGCTCAGGCCGGGCGTCGTTTACGTTTCCCTTGGAGTGTCTCTTATAATTAAGTATTAATTAAATGGTTAACCCCGGAGCTCTCGGTGTTTCGTTTACACGGGCGTTTTATGGGCACCTCTTCGTAGACTGCGATTTCTGTTGCGTGTTTGCCATTCGACGGGACCAGGCGAACGATCCGAAGCTAGAACTTTCTGCAACGGTTGTCTAACTCGCGCGAGCGTACCGGCTGATCAAACGCAATTTATATTCCGCCCGGATCACTCGCCGGAAAAACGCACGCTTGTAAACTGTGCTCCGGCGTTCGTCGATCGGAGAAAATACAACCGAGTACGCTAAGTGAACTTCCTGCGGTTCTTTATTCCGCGGTGGTCGACAACAGGAAACAGGAAATGCAAAATGAAATTGCCGGATATTTCACACTTTGAATGCCCGACTTGAAACCCGAAAAATTCCATAAAATCAAACTAAGTTATTTAATGAAATAAAAATTGCAAAAAATTAGATGTATGAGTAATCCTCCAACTTTCTTGCATGTTACAGATCCTAATCAAGTTTAGTACAATGAATGTATCAATGTAAAAATTCATTTTAAAACCTGCACAAATAATTCCGTCACCCACATATGGGTGACGTGGCGTTCAACGTGTTAAAGGGCCAGTTGTTTGACTTTAATCACTGGAATTTTTCTGGAGTCATTACGAAATAAACAATTTAACATTAATATTCCCCAACGTTTGTGTGTCAAGTCCTGATTCTTCTAAAATATTTCAAATAGATTCAGATCGTTCTCAATGTTTGTGTCTGACTATTGGTTGACTGGAACTACTTGCAGGAATATTCTTTTCATTTAATCAGAGACATCGTTGTACGTTCGAGTCTGTATAATTTCACAAAATAAATGACTCGGTAGGTATCTGTACCAAAAATCTCTGTTCCTTTTAAATATCGATACCGTGCTCGTTCGATCATGCGCCTATATGTATCACTTGTTTCCCTCGAACTAAATATTCCGAGTGTTCCCCTGGCTCCTTCCAGCTGTGTAGAAACGCGCCATTGTGTTTCTCAGATAAAATGCGAGTACACGTTTCGGGGAAACGGCGGAATCGAGATTGTGGGAGATGAAACTTCCGGAATAGTGATATTTTAAAGTCGCATTCGCTTTGCGGTACATCGATTGTTCAATTATTCGAGCACTCCTTATTTTCCCTTGTCACAGATATTCGCTAAATATCCTCGAAATTATTTTGTAATCATGAAACGAGGTACCCTCGTTCGAAACACGACGAAAGCCGGTCCCGAGTCTTATATCGGATTAAATCTGTATCAGCAAAATATTGGTGTGTGTCAGAAACGACTCCGCCATAGGCCTAGCTGATATCCGATCACGATAACGCCGTTTCTGGCGCCCGGAGGCGCGTCAAGGTCTTACTAAAAACGGAAGTGTTCGAGCAATTCGGCGCGGACTGCCTCGTAAAGTACCGACCGGCGACGATTTAAAATTTTTTCCAGTCCTTAGCAGTTTTCCCGAAAAATGTCCCTCCGTGGAATCCCTTCGTACGTTTCCGGCGTCGTAAAGCGCACGGCATTTCTCGAAAAATGGAAGTTGAACGCGAGGGGCGTTACGCGACAGGGTAGAATTTTTGTTCTATTCGATGATTTTTCAGTTCGCGCGTAGATAATACGTATGGCGGAACGAGATATCTCGACGTGCAACGCGTTCCCGGCTGCACGCGCTTCCGTCCTAATGAAACCAGAAAAAACACGAAAGGAGAGAGAGAGAGAGAGAGAGAGCGAGAGAAAAAACAAATATATGTTTCCTGCACAGTGCTCCCCATCGTTCGGGTTCGAACGTCTGCGACGTTTGAGCGACGAGTCGACGCGGCGTTTAATAAAAGTGACATCGTCGGGTTGGAAATGGAACCGAAGCGAGGGGAGAAACTCTCCGACCCGTTCGTTTGTTATTTAGAGGGGCTGAAGTGTTGTCGGCGCACTCGAGCCCGTCGGGGCTCAGCTTCTGCTGGTTCGAAACCAATGTCATTGGCCGTTTTTAATTTTTCCATCGCCGCGCGGCGACATCTGCACGCCGACACGCTGCCACCGAAATTTCGCAATTTTGTTGCGCTCGCTAATTTAGAATCGCCGCGGACGCCCCGCGTCCCGAATTATTCCATTGGTCGAAATTCGTTCTAGTTATACATATTAGCGGAAGTTTGAATCACTATTTGAACACTCCGGAACTAACAAGGAAACATATTCAACCCGTGCAAGCCGATTTTAATGAAACTTGCGTGAGAGGCGGTTCTTACAAATAATATTTGTGGTTGCTAAACGTTCGGAGAGCATCGGTGTACAGAAAACTGTTTATCGAGCAATGAAACTGTCATTTGGAAATGTAGTATTCAACAATTTCATATTTAACTGTGACGACAATTTACGGTTTACAGCTCGCCGCTTCTCCTATGGAACTCTGTTCAATAAACAGTCTAAAATAACTTGTTTTCGCGGAACTTTTATTACACGGTGAAATACTTGTTTCATGAGAACATTTTTGAAAGAAATTCCCAAGGGCTCTTTCCATAAAAGGATAAGCCTTGCTTTCAATAAAAATTCCACAGGAATAGATAGCTTCTCGTACGAAGCACA
>CM052120.1:898307-952973 GCA_028454245.1 Halictus quadricinctus
TTAAAGATAGCACGCGTGTGCTATCTTTTTCTTTGGGAGTGTAACTCTTGTCGGAGAAGAGCGGGGAGGGAAAAAATACGAAGGCGATGCGACTGCATCGCGAGGCATCCCGGAGTGCGTTTCGAAAACGGTGTGACTCCTTTTCCTTGCGTTTCGACGCTCGGCAGGATTCAGCGCGAGCTCTTCACTGCGGAATCCTAGTTTTGTTCTATGAGGGTCAGCGAGTTTCCTTCTGACTAATTTGCATTAGAGCCTGCATTACGATGTAATACTATGGCGATCGACGCTGTATCGTTTTTCGAATCGACGGGAAACGGGCAAAGGTTCGAACGCTTTCTGCAATTTCAGAAGCGAATGCATTTCGAGCAGTATCTCGTCAATCTCGAGCGACAAAGGGCTCCGCAAAGGGTGTCGAGGATGCATCAACGTTTCATCTGCTGTTTGAGTTACACTCGGCGGGTTCCAACTGTACTTCATACTCGGGTCAAAGTTATTATTTGCACTCTGGAGTTTGCGTTTGGCCGTGGTCTTCACCGTTGCTGCCTCCACTTAGGCCTCCGTCTCGGTACTCGCGCAATATTATCATTAAGTTCGACTAACCGAAACGACGGTGAGCGGCGAAAGAGGAGAGAAACAATTCTTGTTTCCAGGGAGCACAAACACGTCCAGCAAATATTTTTAGTTCGAAATTTTCTACGGACTTATCCAGTTCCAGGACAGCATTAGAAAAACCAGTGTGAAATGTTAACTTTATATCTCGGCTAACAAACTGGAAAAGATTTGGCCTACTGTCCCCGTTCAGTCGTGTCCGAGAATTCTAAAAAAAAAGAAATTTAACAGATATTAAATATCTAGGTACTGTAATTAATTCAGATTTTATAGTAGAACACTCTCGTTAATAAATTGCACGAACCATACTGTCCTTTCTGTGTAACTCTTTTTGTGAATTGATAAACGTTTAACGGTGCCAATACGAAATGCAAAAACGTTAATTTTGCACTACTTTATCGCGCGAAAAACGCCGAAAATATTGGTTTTATTTTTGTTTGCTACGGCGACCCGCACCGAAAAATCCGAAAAATTTATGAACCAATACCTATACACCGTAAAAATATAAATGATGTCGCTCGATTTTATATTTTTACAACCAGGATGTTCTACATAAAAATCCGAATTCATTGCAGTGTATGTAGGTATTTGACATCTGTTAGATTTTTTTCAGAATTTTCGCATACGACTGAACAGGGAGACTAGGCCGAAAACTAATATTTTCCATTTCACCCTCCCTCCTGGTCGAGATGTAGGGTTAAAA
This sequence comes from Halictus quadricinctus, assembly GCA_028454245.1. Taxonomy (NCBI): domain Eukaryota; kingdom Metazoa; phylum Arthropoda; class Insecta; order Hymenoptera; family Halictidae; genus Halictus; species Halictus quadricinctus. The sequence goes on from CM052120.1 coordinate 899,620, forward strand.
TTTTCCATGGTCCATTAGCCTTTTAATTTGGTCCAAGGCCATACTCTGTTCGGAATTTTCGCGAGTCTCGATATCGCAGGGCAAAGGGTCGATAAAAGCGTACGCCGCAGAACGAAGAAACAGGAATTGTCCTTTTTTTGTGGCACGGTTGTCGCGGTTTATTACCGCCACAATTACCCCTACGGTGGGGTACCGATGACGACTTTGTTCGAGCAGCGGCGTCGCGACGCTTCCCAACTCTTTTCAGATTTATTCCCACCGATAGTCCGACGGTTTCGAAGAGGAAACGGACTTATTCCGGAGGCACGGTTGGCCGTTCCGTATTAACGTTTCACGGGGGACGTTTTCTATGCATGGCTGGGCGGATGAACTCGACCAGAAGGGGGATGCGCGACGCGGCGACAAAGACAGGGTAGAGCGTTATTTGCGCGGAAAAGCGCGCCGCGACGCTGTCGTCGCCGCTGTAAATTCTTCATCCTTCGGACCCGCCGGCGGAGCACACCGAGATGGAACCGTGGAGGACAAGAAAGCGAACGAACATAACAAAAAGAAGAAAAAAAGAAAACAGAGGTGGAAGAGAAACGAACAAGCAGGAGAAAGAAAAAAATATCATAAATCGGACGCGTGCGCGCACCATCCACCTTTTCACATGTAAATTCCGAGCGGAACAAAAGTGCGACTGAATGATATAGTGACGCCGGAGACCGGTTATTTTATTTTACTGTTCAACACTCGTCTTCCCTGAAACGACGAGCACTTCCAACCCGACGACTCTTCTCGTCCGTCCCTCCTGCCACTGGTTTTTAGTTCCACTTAAATACCATTCGTATTTAAAGCGCATGAAATAGCAGCGTCCCTGAATCTGCGATTAGGTCGCCGGCTTTAACTCTTCGAATACAGTTCTTTTCAGTCTTCGAATACTTCGTGAATTATTCAATGTCGATGCGCGGTACCCTCGGATAGGAAATTAATAAATGAATATGCACCTTTCTCGGATTTTTGCAAAATATAGACCTGGTCATCTCGATAATAAAATCAGCAATTTTATCAACGATTCACAATTACACGGCGAATCAACAGTGTGTTCGACGAAACTCTTTTGGAACAATTCGCACAGAGGTCTAAAGCGCGAAATTTAGTGACATTTTGGTATAAACTATTAAAAATATCGAAGTGTAGAAAATAATGGTGCATAATGTACCATACTTTTTATTTAATAGCTTTTCTTAATATTTTTTAAGTGTATTTTCAAATTTAACAACTTTCAGAAACACATTCAGCTTAGTAAATATATTATTCCTCTAAATTTTTGAAAAATCGCTCTTTAACACGTTCGCGGACGTGAATGCTATAGCATTCATTTTCATAGTGATGTAAAATTTAAAGCCAATTTTTATTCCTTCAATTTTATACAACCTTAAGTTTTTGTAATTAATATACATTTCAAAGCAATGACCAACTGTCATTACTAATGACAGTTAACTTATTATCATTGTTTATGTCCAATTAGATTTCGGATAGTACGACTAGTTTCAAGAAAAATTGCCTGTCTATTTTTGCAGCTCACTGAAATTTTTACTTCTCGTGAACGTGTTGAGTAAAATTTGGTTTAGTGCGTAAAGTGTTTTTTTAGTGAGTTTTAGTAAATCAACCACTGTGCGTCGGCGTGCCTCCGTGGCTGTTAATTTTTTAACGAGTACAATTCGCCCTCGCGGGGCCGCGTAGAGGCAAATAAATAACGCATTCAGAGTCGGTTACGCTCAATTAAATCGTTCGCGAAATTAATATCGCGCGAGGAGCTTTAAAAGAATCGGCCGTTCAACGCGCAACAGTCGAACACACAATTTCCCCGTGTGCTTTTGCGTCCACCGTTCACCGTTCCAGCCGGCGTACTCTTCCAGCGTTCAACGAGTGTTAACATTAAAATATCAATTCGCCGTGTGCGCGGCTCATTACCGGCGCGAACGTGTGTCGGCTTGACGCGCAATTATACCGGCGTCAAGCGAAACAGGCGAGGAAACAACGCCGCAAAATAATCATTCACCCGTTCATTTTCTTGGACAATGTCGGCCGACACGCGGTCGCCGCTCTCCTTTCTCTAATTTTCGTCGAAAACCCAAAGCCGAATTTCCCTCGGAGAGCTCGTGGAAAGTAATGATTTTTTCCGACGCGCAGGTCTCAATCTTCATGCTGTTTCTGATCGCGAAAAAATTTTTCAAAGTGTCGTCGATCTACCACTCGATTGTTCATGTGAAAGCATTTTGGAGAAAATTAAATTCAGGTGTGGCCTAAACAGCGATACTGTAGGATCGGATTTAATTGTAAAAAACTTTGTGGAAAATAGAAAGCTGAATAGATCAAAACTGTTTCATATTTTGGCCGATACTGAAAATTTAAAAAATATGTTTTTCACAGACTTTTGTGTATGAAGGATGGAGCATTTAAAACGGGTCACCTGAATAAGTCGGTTGCTTTCGACTAATTTTTCCATAGGTGGAGGCGTCAAGGAGACATGAAGGTCGTCTGTGTTTGGAAACGATAAAAATGGAACGATATGGTTTTTCTATTTACATTCTTACAGTGTTTCGAGACGAATACATTGGCCTATTATGAAGGTCATTCAAGGTCAACTGTAATGGAGAATAAATTCTGTCTAATTAGGAAATAAAAACTGATTGACAATTGAATTTTTTTCCAGCTGGAGTCACGTTCTTTGGGGCGCCGTCGCACGGGGACAATTCCGAATTTCACGTCGACTCGTCGACGGCTCTCGAATTCGAACGGTATACCGTCCCGGCCACGCCCGACTAATTACAGAAGTTTGCGAGCGTCTCCGCCGATTTTCCAACAAATTTTCGATTCCGGGCAACCGGCACGCCGTCGCCGTCGGAAACGATGCGCAAAAACCGACCCGGCACGGTTGATTCTGACTTGACGATGAATTATAGGGATGCCGGGCGTCGTTGCTCGCATACTTCTGGCGATTCCGCGAGCGTGAGTCGGCTTCTTCCCGTTGAGTCGACCCTGGCCACGCGCCGCGCCGAGTTTAATTAGCAAAAACGTGCGGACGGACGAGGAATTGGAACCGATCCGCTGTTTTGCGGTCCGCGAGGAAAGCAGCGACGGATCTACCACTGAGCGAAAATTGTTGACCGGCGAGTGATCGATGGAACAGTCGACGGATCATCGATGCGCGTGGAATGTTTCGTATAATTGCAAGAATAATATTGGGTGCACCCCCTCAACCTAATTTGCGTTAATAAGACAAGAAATAAATTTTTACAAAGCCCTTAGTTCCTGTAATCGAGGGAGGAAATTTTTATTTTCCAGAAAAGTCCGCAGTCGAATTATAACATTTCGAATTCAGAATTTAACCCCTTGCACTCGAGTGGTGGACTCTGAAGCGCCACTAGAAATTGTTGCGGCATTAATTCAGACAAATTACGAAATTTATATTCAATTGATTACTAAGCATTCAAATACTATACGTGGAAATCGGATCAGTTGAAAATATTCTAAGACGGAAGAAACATTTAGTTTCAGAGTTAAAACAGTTAAGTGGGGTCGTAGGACATTTAAGGCAGTAGTGTTTCGGATTTTATTACTGATACAGTATCTCAAAGAATTGTCGAAATCTTGAAAATTGTTGATTTTTATTTCGAAAAAATTTTTAGCTGATTACAGTGGAAATGTGTAAACTAGATTTTTAATGAACACTAGGAATCGACAAAGTTACGAAACTCTGGTGAGAAATCGTCGGTCCGACAGAAATTACCCGATTCTCGTGGAGATCCTCGGAGGCGATCAAGTAAATCGCGCGATCGTGATCGAGAATACCGGTGGAACGCGGCTAAACCGTCGGGGACGTGTCCGAGGCCGGTAGAGGAATTGTCGGATCGGAATGAAACAATAACGTTTTTTTTTTTGTCCATCCTCCTGCTCACCCGAGCAAATAAACGACGCGCGATCGCGCCTCGGGGAGACATTCGTTTCGACCCCTTCGGAAATTCATCCCCCCGTATTCCTGCCTCCGTTTGCTGGAGGAACTCCTGGTTCCCGTTGTCCTTTCGCTTTGTTCCGACGACCGGTTGAAAGGCCGCGCGCACCACCGTTCGGAGCTTCATCCCTCGAATTTCTTTCTCTGGCCGGGCAGAAGAGCGTTGCTGAAGAGCGAAATGAATTCCGCCTCGGCTTTTGTCGAGCACTGCCGCGCAGCTCCGGCGAGATATGAAAATAATGGAAGCTCGGGCGATAACTTTTCGCACGGTGGAACAACAGTAAAAATATAAGATAACCAGTGGAAGAGGATCGTCACTGGTCAGACACCGTTGCGAAAGCAAACTGGGAAACGGTGTGCTCGGACGGATGGCTGTGCCGCTCTGGAGCTTTATTATACGCGATCATGTGGTTTTAAGAAATATCAAATTAAGGGATCAGCTGGATCTACAGACGGTCACAAAAGTCTTCATAACTTTGTTGAAACTGGACCAAATGATTCGAGTTTCTTCAAGAATTTTAGACAATTCGTGTCAATATACGTGTGAACAAAATTTGGAGGAAATGACTGAAATTGCGAAATAGTAAATATTGATTTTACAACTTTTTTTATCAGAGTCTGTAATGAAAATTTTTAAAAAATGTATTAAATCACTAATATTAGTTATAAATATATGATTGCAGTCATAACAGAGACCTGTGTTGAGATACTTGTACACATTTCATTTCGATTTGATTTACCAGGAATGAAAAGATCAGAGGTAATTCACTTAGTGTATTGGATTACCTGTACCTGGATCGTGCATTACCCTGAAAAATGAATTTGCTACAATATTGTGCCTGTTCGAAATTGGAGTATCGATTTTCGTTAAAATAATTCTCTGTTGCAATTGTAAAAGAGAAGCGAATGAACGAAGGCTGAAAAACCATCTGGCAGTTTAATTAATTTGGTACAATTGGTGTTCGAGATATTTTGGTTAGCGATTTTGAAAATGTGGTTTTTAAATTATGCGGAGCTGTCCTTTCTTCGTCTACATTGATAACATAAATTGCATATAAAATAAAACACAAGATAAAATAATACACTTTCTTAGAGTAGCTTAAGAAATCACACGTTTAAGAAACTTGAGTTGCAAAAGGGTGAATTTGATTTATAGAAAGGTGAAATTCAACTGCAGAAGTGCGAATGTAATTTTCCAAAAAAAGGACCTGCAAAAAATACAAGATAAAATAATACACTTTGTTAGAGTAGCTTAAGAAATCACACGTTTAGAAAAGCTTGAGTTGCAAAAGGGTGAATTTGATTTATAGAAAGGTGAAATTCAACTGCGGAAGTGTGAATGTGATTCGCCAAAAAAAGGACCTGCAAAAGGGTGAATTCGGAGGGTGAGAAGATAAATACGATCAACAAAGGGATTCATTTCGAGTGAAAAGCCCGAATCTTAGGGGAGCCGCGTTTCAAATGCGATTTCGAAAAGCCGGCAGGAGCGGTATGCGAAAAATTTTCAATCTGTATGACAATGGCTGCGTATATCTCTTCGGTTCAGGGACGAGTGTGTTTGTCGGCGCGGTCGCGATTCAATTTGACGCCCACGCGTTTTGTCCGGTCATCGGGACGGACGGGTGAGAACAGTACGGGTTACGAAACGGTACGGAACGGGTACGGGCCGGTGTCCGCGACCAGGCTAGAATTATCGCATAATTAACGAGCGAGGCGATCGCTTTGTCTCGTTTAATCCTTGAAACGTACGCCGCGCTCGGGGGCCCGGCGATCCGTCACTGTTACATGTGCTCGTAATTTTCACCGGGAGGAACACACTCGGGGGCGAATCGATTTCAAAGAGCAGGCGCGAAGGGGGGGGGGGGGAGCCATCTCTCCGGGAAATTGGATTCATCCAGATGCCATTTTCCGGCGAACACAAAAAAAATAATTGTAATCGTAGCGGCCAAGTGCCATCGAATCGATGCGCGTCGATACCTCTCGTGTCTCTTTGCGACGCGATCATGCGTGTCACTACCCCCCACCACCTTTCGTCCCCATCGGATCGGATATTGGTAATTGTCCTATGACACGTTTCTTCCGATGAATATTTAATGCGGCTAAATTCAGCCCGCGGGACACCCGGCACGCAGCGATGCAATTATTGATTCGCGCTGTCGCGCCGCGTCGCCTCGCACGTCGATATTTTCACTTAAGCACGTTTGATCGATCCCTGAATTACACTCCTGCAGAAACGTGTAAGACATCTCGCCCTACAATCCGTGACAAAAAGCACTCACATTTCGAGATCGCATAATTTCCTTGAAATCGAACGAATTGACATTTTTCAAAATGTTGGAAAAAATGCTTTTCTGAAACCGATAGTCAGTCTTTTCAATTTTTTCTTTCCTGAGCCTGCAATAAAAAGTTTAATCAATCTCAATTATTTTTTGTTTGCCACAAATGCATAAAAGCTGCAATCTAATATTAGTAATACTGCTGTCTGGAACGAAAGTACCGTTCCTTCTCCACCAAGATTTTAAGACTTAACACCTCCAGACTATTTCCTGAGGGATCCTGTAAAACGAGTTTAGCAAGACGAGTCTATTACTCCTGGCGAGATAAAGGCTCGTGTTACAGATGAGAGAAAATTGGATGTGCAACTTTTAAAAGGCTGGGACTACCATCCAGGGATAAATTAAATCATTGTACCGATGTCTAAAGTCGTTCTTTTGACTACAAGAGATACCGAACAACTGCAAAGATATCTGACGAGGGTAAGTTGATCACGTTATCAGAGACCATCGGCTTCGAAAAGTCAAGACCGCTTGTATTTCCAAGAAAATTGTATTTGTAAGTCGATCAATTCCTATACAATCCTTTCTTATTTTCGATTTCTCGCGAATCAAACTTTCACCATCGTATTCGTCTCGTTTTTCCGATTAAAATGACACCAAACACGACACAGTTACAATCACAATGACTTGCGGTAACGAGCGAAGTTAAGAATTCGTGTAATCTCTACCGTAAATGTCATGTCCGAGACTGTGATCATCACGCAAGTAATTATGCTCGTAACAGTGTCGTGTTTGGAGTCATTTTAAACAGAAAAACGAGACAAATGCGACGATAAAAGTTTCATTGACGAAAAGCGAAATGGAAGAAATTTTGGATTTCAAAATACTTCGATAAAGACCAATCTTTTCGAACTGTCGCTCGACCAGGAGATGCCACAGTTACAGGCGAGAATGTCTCGAGTATCGATTCGAAGCGCGTCGCAAGGTCGGACACGGGGTGTCAGGTCTGACTAGGGGCGGACCGTTTCCACTGGCGCGGCACCTCCGGAAGTACCGTGCGTGTTAGATATAAAACAATAGGTCACGGGATATTGTGTAGGCAATCGACGGGCGTCGGAGGCCGTTCCGCGAGCCATTACGAGTGATTGGCAGAGACCGATGGCGGTGTCCAATCACCAACAGAATACAAATGGATGCTCATCAACGGCTCATCGAGTACTTAATCTCGTGAGCGTGGCTGTCGTTCCCGGCGGCCATGAAAGTCCAGACGGACTCGTCGCATGTGTCAAGCCCGTTCGAATCTGAAAACCGGGCTCCGCCTGGAACTGATGGTTGCTTCCGGATGTCGTTTATCGTATCACCCCGACCCGGCCATCCGCCGTCGTCCTGACACCCATAAACAAATTTCACGAGCGTTGTTTTATTTCCATCGAACGAGCGAGAGCCCGTGATCGTTTCCTCCAATCAAAACAGAAAGAGTTGGACGACCTTCCGGACACTTTATATATATCCGTGCTCGAAACGGTTCGCGCCTCTCCCCGGTGGCTTATAAATTCGGACCTAAACACGGCCGACCGAGGAATTCGCATAACACTACGTAATAATGATTCATTTCACCTGGAGGATTACAATGGGCCCGCATAATACGCGCACGGAGCTAATAACGTTACCAAGTTTCCATATTTTCCGAGCGTGTCTGACCACCGAGTTCCTTAACCCCTTTCCTTCCTCGCCGGAGAAACGGCCGCGGGAACCTAATGAGATTACTTTAACAGACTATACGGAATTCACCAAAAATTACTCCGCCGTTCTCGCTGCCCGGTAACGAACCCATTATTGCTCGCACGCAATTAATTTCGACTTTGACCGGAACAACAGCGACGCGCGCGCCGGATCATTCGAAAGTTCCCGACGAATCCGAATTTTCCGAAACTGAGTTACACACACGCACGACATCAGAACTCGATAAGTTCGTTACGCTCGTCGACAAGTTAAACAGCGCCGCGATTGATGGCTGCCACAAACTTCCTTAATGAGCAACTTGTTGATCGTATTCATTTGTCACGAACACGGCTAGTCGTGTTCCGACGTTGCTTCTCAACAAATCTGACTCTTCCGTGCTTCCGTTCACCAATCATCTCAGAACTTATTATGCGATAACAATTTGTACGCTGCCTGCGCGCAAGTTTTATTATTCCTCAACCAAAATGATGTTATTGCGAGCCTTGGGAAATTGGAAGACGTTTTACTTTGTCGTTCAAGCAACTAGACACCAATCTATGTGTTGTCTATAGAAAGATTTCATGGGAAAATTTAAAAACTTTTTAATTGCTCGTTGAAGCAGTCGTAGCAATTCACCCGCACGAAAATTTTATGAGAGAATTCCCAGAACGAACTTATGGCTGAAAACGTAGAAGCTTGACGAGCATTTTATTGCGTTTTTCCCGCCGTAAACAACTTTATGATGTTCCAATATTTTTTCGCGTATCTTTTAAGCACACGATTGCGCATTACGCGGCGCAACACCATTTTATAAATCATTGAAGCCTTTTCGATCGGATTGTATTTCGAATTTCAGGTTTACAGAAGAAAAAGTGGAAGCACAGAAGAAATGGAAAAAAAAATTAATGCGTTCGATATATTTGACAAAATGTAAAAATTTTGTGAAAAGCCTTTTCACTTTTTTTTTACAAATTTCATAGAACGTACGAAATATTTCAATGAAATCTGCTCAATAGTTGTGACTATTACGTTCGCTTCGCTTTGACACGTAGAATTAATATTGAATAATAGAAACGGTATGTTGTTTCGTATGAATCAATATTGTAGTGACTGTAATTGGATGAAAACGGACACTGCAAATGTAATAATAATCATTTCATTAGTTTCTACTATAATGACTGTGTATTTCGTGTACCATACAATGTGTATAGTAGAAAATAAATGTATAGTTGCAGTTCGGTGAAAACAGCTGTTAAGAATAATCATCACAGGAATTTCTATACTATACATTTACACCATAACATGAGTCATCTGAAGCCACTAAACAATTCTTCTTCTAGTCCCGTTTGCTAAATTGAACCACGAGGTTTCAAACCAGAACAGACGCGGCCACGGGAAGCGAGCTGCGGAACAATCCGGAAAAAAGTGCCATAACGCGTGGGGGTTCGACGTAAAATTTTCCAGAAACGGTAATACTCGTGATAGACACACGGCAAGATCTTGACGCAAACAGCGGGGCAAGTCGGCCGCTATGCAAAACGATCGATAACAACTCGGCGAAGCTTATCCGACGATACGGTCGCGTAATCGGCTACCGATAAGTCGCGAGAATGGCGTGTTCCTGCTGGCTAACTGAACAGGAAGAGGAGACTTTCGATCGCAAGTAGTTCTCTCGTGAAACTCGGAAGCCCCCCTCACCCCCCACCCCCACCCCCTGGGGTTCCATTTAGGAGAGTTAGAAAGACGTCTCGCCGGAAACTGATTCTCCGCTGGGCGAAAAGGGAAAACTTGTTTAAAGCTCGCGATGATTTTCGATTTTGCCGCCGGGAGAGAGGGGAAGGGAATCCAGACACACACACACACAGACACAGTTTCGGAAACTTGCCCCGACGAACAGGAACACGAAACAGGCCCTCTTAATCGACCTCGAGGCCCTCGGCTACTCTGATTTACATGGTGAACTTGTGCGAAGAGTAGGGGAGCACGCGAAGAAGAAGCGGAAAGCGCCGACAGCGTAGCACACGCCTAATTGCCGGACCGGTCGCGACCCACGCCAGAAATCTCTCGGAGCCTTTCGAGTCTCAATTAGCATTTCCAGAGCCACTCGAGTTGCTTACAGCGAATATGAATCAGCCGGAACGGCGGACGGCTGCTTCGAAACTATTTTGAATTTGGCTCCGGGTGTCGTTGAGAATGAATCTGCTAATCACATGGAAAGCTACGCGACCCGTTTTGATCAGAACAGGCTGTCAAGGTCGTCGTTATTCGACCACATTCTCCTAGAAACTTCGTTGCAATTATTACCATTTTGTTTTCGCCTTCAAGGGAAGTTCTATTCTATCGAAACAATGACAAATATAACACGTTCCGTGCTAGATATTCTGTATAATTGATACAGACGTTCAAAACGTACTTTTTAGATTTTCAATACAAGCCCGCACAAAACAGTTGCAAAATACAACTTCTAGTGTTTTCTCTGCAATTTCGACAAATTGCAGTTTTAGCCAAACATTTTTGTCACCTTGTGTAGGGAAGCAGTTGTTCTAACTTGTCAAAAAAATTCAAGTAGTATAGTCCAATATTGACAAAGTTATGCGATTTTCAAAAGCGTCTGAATATTAGTGCTTCTGTAAAGTGACTCTCGCGTATAATAAAATACTGTTGTGGGTTCGGTAATATTTCTATGAAAAGTTTAGCATGACCTAAATGCAGAGATCACAGGGAGCCCTGACAGATGAACTATTCAGAAACTAATGACACGTTCGACGTGAACCGTGAAATATGTCTGTCAGACGAATTTGAGCCGCGCCGAGTAGAGCAATGAGTTTCATTGGCTACGTATTAATTAATAATTACTAACCGTGTCGGTCAGCCGAACGAGAGAGAGACAGAGAGAGGGGGGGGTGGGGGTGGGGAGACGATTTCCAAACGATTTCACGCAATTCACGGAGCTGAAAGCTGGACAAACAGGAGCCGGAGTGCACACGAAAAATCATATTAATTGCGGCCAATGTACGGCCGTGAATAAGTTACGTTCATGAATAATTCCGCAGCGATTTCGCCTATCCGGCAGCGTGGTATTCCGAGCTATTCGAACTGCAAGTCATAATAGGCAAACCGGCCCGCGACAAATCGCTTCAATGCCCGATGGGTCGGCGACGCTCGTTCACGTCACGGAAATATTTGTCCCACTTACCAGAGACAGCATCGTTTTCCAAAATAATCGTAGCTAACCCGGTAACGCTCTTACGTTAACACAAAAGTTAAAATGATTATACACCGAAAAGAGAGTGAAAATATTATTAAAACAAATACACATAAATAAAACATATATTTAATCAGTGTATCAGCGTAGTTACGACGTAATATTAAATTTCAACAACATTACGATACAAGTATTTAAAATTCTAATCATATGGACAACTCTTTTTGTTACCGATTAATTCAAAAATATGGTTGAGCATACTCCTAATTAATTTCTTAAGAATTTCTTCGCGAGTCACACTAAATAATCAAAACCTTGTTTCGTCATTACCTGGAAAGGTGTTTTGCTTATGTATTACATTTTAGACGCCACGTAAAAATGTTATGCAACTTCAAGAGTGTCAAACAAAATGAAAAGAAAAACCATTTATATAGAATAAATAAAATAGAGTGAATGGCTGCACGATGTCGCGTATAACGCGCGAATAAATTGAAATAACAATGTATCTTGAAACAGTCGCCGGAGGCTCAAACGACGGGGACCGCCATTATTTTTCCAACGACCTGATAACTTTCCACATTGTAAATATTTCTGAGTCTCTCTGTCGGACTTCTACACCCGAGGCATCAATCAATCGCACAACATTAATAATGCAACATTTTTCATTGTTCGGAAGAAACTCATAAAATCGTGCGAGAATTGTTGTGCTGTTTAATTAGCAAAATGAAAGCACTGTCGAGGCCCATTGTGTGTCCCTTGTTTAGATTGGCAGGAACGAGCTGTCCGCTCTATTCAGCAGGTTATTGTGCGCGGATTGTAAGGATCGGACGAAATCTCATAACAATTCGTATTTACGTTCAATGAATCGTTTAAGGACATTATGTAATTGTAATTACAGCGGTGAAATGCATCGACGGTTAAATAAAACCATAGCGCTCCAGGCCGGACATAATTTATTCGATCAAACTGAAACATTCGCCACGTTATTAAATACGACTATTCCGGTGAAAAGTCATTCTGTAAAGAAAACAGTTTGCATTCCAGGAAAAGAATATATATTTTGCCGTTTTACCGTACCGAATATTGCATTGTTTATATTTGCCTTACATTTGCGCCAAAAAATTCTGTACTCATCTCGTCGGCCCAGTACAGTGCGATAAAGGTCCAAATACCCACCGGTAGTGGGGATAGTTCTGTGACAATTATCGTCAAGATCTGTTGGACATTTATCGCGAGCGCTCTGTACTTTCGAAGGAGCAAACTTTCCGAAGCCAAAATTTTTTTGTTCGTCAAACACATCCAAGGTGCACACGTGTTGCCTTCCTCGAGGCGGCATCGATATTCTGAATGGTTATGAGGACGGGAAACTTGCGATTCTTGAAGCTACCTCGAGGAACGCGATTTGAAATTATGATTTTCCAATTACAGGCCGATTATGCTCGAGCCGCGACAAAACGGCTTACTCGTTTTCGGCGTTAGCAATAATTTATGCCGATTTCCGTGTCGCGCGGCAAGGAGGGGGCTTGAGAAATCCGAGCGGAACCCCATCGATCGCGGATCGTTTTTCTTATGGAAAAATGAACGACGCCGGTGCACAGGTGTCGAAGTGTAACGAGCTTCTTAATAAATTCCCTTGCCATAGTTTAATGCTTCTTAAAATATTTTACAAGAAATAATAAAAATCCGTTGACTTCCACTTTGAAAAGCTAGAAGTGTAATGAGCTTCTTAATAAATTCGCTTGCATGCTGACAGCAGTTAATTAAACTATTACAGCTATAGTTTAATGCTTCTTAAAATATTGTACAAAAGATAATAAGAATGCGTAGACTTCCACTTTGAAAAGCTGGACTTAAAACAGTTAAACTCATTTACGCACCTGTAACAATTTGATTACTGTACTAGAAACAATTATGGTTTGATATTTTTCGTGAACAATCTTAATCAAAGTTACGCCGCTTGCGAAGCAGCGAAAACTTTGGAACATCTATACTAACAGAAGTGAGCCGGAAGTTGTACCAAATGAAGCAGCTTCTCGAGAAGCGGCGCGATTTTTGCGAAAGAGTGATAGAGAAATTATAAGTGAACAGGGTATAATGCGGATTCCGAGACGGCGCACGGGGAATTACTCTTTAATCTGGAATTCGCATTACGAGCAACGTCTCTTTGCCTGTCCTGCGCGCAAAGACAGCTTGGTTTATGCTGCAGACGAGCTGGTAATTCCTTAAATAGTTGCGAAAACTGTATTCTACTGGCCAAGATGCTTGCGGTAAGCTTCCTTGCTCGAGGAATTCCTCTTTCCTTATAAAGGGGATTGCGCGGATATACCGGAGGATATTTCTCCTGGAAGTTCGTACTTTAATGGTAATGATATTCGTTACCTATGTGAACTGCAATCATCCCGGGATGCGAATTCGAGAAAATCCACGAGTTTCTTGCGGTCTGTGTCGCTCGCCTGATGAACACGGGTTTCGCAAACACTGACGTATACAGCGCGTCCGACTTTAAATGCGAATTTATTGCGAACCACTTTTTATACAACAAATCACTCCGGAAATGTCTACGGGCAAACTGGTTACGGTAAAGTCTCCGGTCCGTGTTGTGACATGGATCGTGTAGGGCTACTATGTTTTTGTCACATCACCTTTTTTCACAGCATGTTTTGACTGCGCGACCGAGGACGCACTATACCGTCAATTAAACCACTGAAAGTGTCATTAGAAAAATAAAGAAATTTTCTAATTGGATTGTGGACTTTACCGCACTAAACTGCGGATTTTTAAAATAAGAATTATCTGCATTAATTGCTTCGAAAATAATAAAACAATTCTTAAGCTCTTTAAATGTCCTTTGCGTTCGACTAATTTTTGTCGTAAATATCCAAAATTTGCGATGTACTTGTACCGAATGACTAAAGTGCACTTTTCTCTTAAAGGTATGAAAGTAATCGAAAGAAAGGTGGTGGTGAGGGAATGGCAGGTGTCGCGATTGTTTCGATTTTTTCTTTTTTCGTTTTGGCGTTCAACTACTCGAAGAGCACCGTCGCGATGATCAGCGTATTCTCAATTATAGACGATCGATAACCGTTTCCCCTTTTGGCCTATCGGAGTTGGCTCGTCGAGTTTTCGCTCGCTAATTACGTCGTTAGCGGTCTTCTTCCTCGCCGTTGTGTCTCGAATGTCGCTCGTTTATCGTCACTCGACGCCCCGTGTGATTAGTGCTTTCGTTCCCCGGACTTCGTTGAAATTGCGCGCGCCGCCGGCGGCTCGACGGGACTCATAATGTGCATTAGTAACATGATAGACGCTACGATAACAGCAACGCGTCCGTGTATTCTTTGATCTGCCGGCATCCCCCGTCCGGCGAGCGTTTAACGCTCCGATACTCGCGTCGTTTATATTATACAGCGACCAGCACAGTCTTTAATCGATTCATAACCGAACTCGCGTTAGCCCCTATGATAATTAACTATCACTCTTTGTCGTAGATAAATTGGAGAATGCTTCGATCATATACAGGGTGTGTACAAAGTAAATATTAATGTACGAATCGAATCTATTCTCTTCCCTCTGAACAAAATGTATCATTCGAGCAGTAACCCTTGTAGCATCTCAGTAAAACTCGATTCGCATAAGTTGTACACTTCCGGTATAGTATACGTTTAAAGCATTATATTGAGAAAAATTCCATTAAAAGAATGCAAGAAACATTCAGTCTTCATATTTTTCATTTTCAGATTACGTAAGATTACACGTCGAAAGGTTTTAGTGAACTTGAAATATATCGTTGAATAATTTTGCCTTCGATAATTGTTTATAGGGAATTCATAGAAACGTACGCGAAAGCAAATAGAATGTCGTAGTATGTCTTGAATTATATGTAATCATTGTTTCGCTACGAAATAGAATCATCCAACAGGTAGTCGGACACTAATGCGCCTGCATAATCGCCGACTAATACTACTACTTGCGAGTACGTTAAACGAGAAGCTGCGGATTCTACTGGCATTAATCGACGTAATCCTTTGAATCTTCCTATTATTTGGATGTACCGTAAAATTCCGTAAATCCGTTTTAAGATACCACACTTGGAACCATAATGACTGTAAATCCCCCCCGGGAACTCTGGACAATGTACAATTAAATGAGCTATGTTACTCGGAGGATACTCCGGCTGTTTATGAAAGTTTATGAAAGTTTTGATATTTAAAAGTATTCGCAACTTGACCCTTTGACATTCTTATCGTTGGTCTGCGTCTGATTAACTGAAATACGATAGGCAAATATTAGTTCATCACTTCAATAATTATGTATGTAGGATAGTTGCAACGCGTTGAAGACTCTTCACGAACGCTGGCCAGAATGTTTCCACCCGATGCAGTGAGCCACTTGATATATTTTTTGAGTTGGAAAATTAAAAACGTTAATTATAACTGATTAAAAGTTGTGCGCAATATTTTTGAAATTGAATTTCAAAGTTTCAAGCTTCGCGGTGCTAATTTACAAATGAGCACTCGGCCATTGTGACCGACAGACAACATTGCAACATACTGGCGATATTTAATGCCGCGTTCTAAGAAAACAAAAAATTATAGATAATATTTCACAGCTAGGACACAGTACTTCAGAATAAGTACTGTATTGTCCAGTAATCAATTTAACCCTTAGCACTCGAATGGCGACTGTTAGGCGCCACTAAAAATATTAAATTTCTTGGTATTCAATAAATGACTAAACATTTCACTATTACACGAGTAAATTTCACCATTTTCGTATGTATAACATGAATAGAAAAATATATAGAAGGGAAATATTCCAGGTCGGAAGAAATGTTTTGGAGTGAAAATAGCTTCGAGTGCAAGGCGTTGATATCAAATCAAACTATTCGATATTTAGTTGTCTTATAATTATTGAAATTTTAGAGAATCTCCCATTGGAATTTTTATAAAACAGCTACTATTGAGGTTCGGTAATTTATTTTGCAATATTGAGAGAAGTCAAGCCGAAGCTTTCGCGTACGTTTATTCGATAGATTCGCGAGTCGGTCAGAGGAGGGAAGCCAGATTCCGTGAAACGAGATTGAGAAAAACCGGTATCACGGAAGTGAAGAACGTGATAAGGGTACGGCTTTGGAAATCGCGGGAAAATTCGGCGCGGCGAATTGGTCGTGTAAAAAATTGATTAGATCTCGCAGAGAGTATCGAATAGGGATCCGCGATTTCCGAATGCTTTCGAGGGTTCATCGATCAGCCGGACGATAATTAAATTCGTTCGTTAACCCCGTTACATCGCAGCCTCCGGCGACTCCGACGCCGCGCCGCGCCGCGTCGCGCCGGCGTGCTGTCTAATTCGTTATTCATGTATGCGCTTTTCCATCTTTCGTTGCCGCGCGTTTAATCGTAACCCGATACACCGGGACCGGGCCAGAATAATAAATTCGACGGGAATATGCGTCACACGTATACGTGCCGCGTGCTGCATGCGCACGGAACCGCCGCAGCGTCGCAATGACGCGGCAAACCTACGGAACGCTACTGCCCGCCGGCAGAAACTCTCTCGCGCTACTTGCGGAACAGTGAGACCCGTGCGCGGCCGTCGCCATTGCGCGCTTATGGCAGCGTAATCGCCCGACAGTGTTTGTCCGCCATCGCAATATCGATGTCGGCAATATCGCACGGGTTAACTACTGTACTGCTAATTAATTTACAATTTACAATTTTATGCACTTTGTTTCGCCGTTTTCTTCAACATTAAAACGAGCAATGCTTGACCACTTCAAATTTGGTACGAATAGAACAGCATATATTAATTTAACAATTTAACAGACATCGAACCGGCGTCAGAGGTATTATATAATAATTCGGATCGAATAAAAATTCGTCCGGTTATCTTCGGCATTTTCTATTCGTTCTCAGTATTGTAATACAGTCGATCGATAATAAAATCGTTGATTATAAATAATTTAACTCAGTGGTGTTATGTCCATTTGCAGCGAGCCGCAACTAAATCGTTGAAATTACATTTACACGTGCAAACGAACGATTTGATGTCGTAACCGAATATCATGAATATGTAACCGTTGCGGTGAACGTGGATATACGTAGAACACAGAATTTCTTTATTATTAACGAAAGGGGAGAGTTGATGCGCGCAGTTGCGAAAGAAGTCGTAACCCGGAGTGTGAAACAACGCCACTTTCCACGTCAGTTTATATTTATAGCGAGTGCCATGTATTGTATATTTACCGCGGCTTTATCGGTCGGATTTATGTTTGTTGCAGCTATTTCGAAGTTGCACGCGGCTGTAATAGTAACTTAGGCCTGTTATTAAACTTAATTTTTGTGCAGAAGCGTTACAGCCGCTTTTTAAAACGTACATTTCACGAATATCAAAGCTCCGTTCGATATTTTCCCAACAATTCCGACGTGCATTTATAACGTTTATTTGATCGAACTTTGGACAAGTGGTTGCACGCATGATGTTACAAAACAATATTTTCCATTTTTGCTTTCATGTTAATGCTGGCATCCCCGGCATCACACGGCTACAGACATTTCGGAATTGTATGTGGCATTTAGTTAAATCTGTTGCGTCAGAATCGGTAGCTGCGGAAAAATTAATTCGAAGCAAAATTTATAACACAATGGATTCCGCGGAAATACAGTAGAATATGTTTTGTGCCGAAAAGTGTGTTCTTCACATATACATATGACTAAAGCACAATAACATTATGTTTCATTTTTCTGTTAATGATTTAAATTCACAAATATTTCCATTATTCGTTGTGTCAATTTTATCTTTCAATTTTGATTTCAAGACATCAGATGATTTCAGTCATCTTCATTGACGTGAAATAAAATTTATTCGAAAATGAACTTTCAAATTAAAATTAAAAATGGGATATTGAGGCTTAGCTTTGCACCGAGACAGTTTTATATTACAAGCCTCTACACTGTGATAGTGTTTCCCGACGAAAACGTTTTGCATGATTTCCGGTTCTAAACTCGTTTCACATGCGGCAAGCTAATACATCAGACGGAAGCTGCGTAAGCTTTTCGTGCTGCTAACAAGCGGCCATGTTTCTACTACGCGCGAAAGATTAAAGGCGATAGACGAGCAAACAAAATTGCAGCGAGTATAACGTCGCGAGTACAGCGTAGCGAATTCAGAGGTAGCGTTCCGATTGTCATTAAGGGTATCGTTAGAGCCGACAGAATAATTCATGCGAAGCTGTGGCGGATCCTTTAAGGACAATCACCCGCGTTTAAGTATGAATAGACCGTGGAAAGCCGACCCGTCGCGCAGGCTTAAATATCCGAGCATCAAATATTAAGCTGTAAGAAGCGGGCCGCGAACAGCGGACCCTGAGCTTTTATTACCCCGTATTACGGTGCTCCCACGGGCTAAACTAGCTACGAAAGTTTCCTGCGGCGCCATACCGCGCGTTGCCATTCCGCGCGCGCGAGGCACCGCCGCTTCCCTTCGTTTCATTATACACAATACCGATCATTCTAATTTCCACGGCACGCAACCGGCTGGCTTACCGGGAATCGTTTGTAAACGATCCGCGTACCGTTCGCAAACGGCACTAATTACGGAAGCAACCTCGGGCCGAGGTCGGGGGACCAACGGCCTGGGTAACGGGAAGCAAAAAAAAACCGACTTAAATTGACTATCGTTTACCGTACAGGTTCTTCTTCCTACGCTTCGTCTACAGGCCGCGATGCTACAGGCTACGGCCGAATAATACACACGAGGTGATTCCCCATGAGAAAATAAGAAGAAAATATAGAAGAAAATTTCTTCATCCGAAGATTCGTTTTCGAGAAAATCGTGTTCAAAAATGCTGCGAACACGAATTTGCAATTTTCAAGAGAACGGTTCACTTTTGACCCGTGGTTCCTCTGAGAAGTTTGTTCCTCTCGGTGAGCAGAGCACGACACAATCGTTAGAAAAATTTGACCTTGAAAAAGTCGGTCAATGTCAATCTTGCAGGATACTTTTTTAATAGGTCTTCACCGACCCTGACGTTTCTACACAGGATTTCTTGAAAGCCAGTACAAAATACTAGCAGTACCTGTGAAAAATAATAGTAGTTTGTTGTATTTTTCATTGCAATTTCATTTTTCACAAATTACACGCAAGTGGACGCGACCACTTCGGCATAATAGTAATGGCGAGGGGGAGTGAAGACGGGCAAAGAATGACGAACGAGTTGGGGAGCTATGTGAATCGGTGACGGCCGGAAATGATCGATATCCGTATAGCTTGTTAAACGACAGTTTAAGCACAGTCAGCGGAGCATTATGGGCATTACCGCGGAAACTGGCGGTGCCGCGTCCCCAGAAATTAGAGCTCGATTGCCGCACGCACTATTGATCACAGGAGTCACAGGGCTGTCGATTAAGGCACCGGGTATATCGGTGGACAGTTAATGGCTTGAGATTGCCGGACCACGATTGCGAACGCCTCCGGTTCCGTCTGAGCCCGATCCGATTCCGATGAATTACAGCATGCCGACCATAACTTTCCGCCGTGTCCGACCAAAAACCATGACCATTCGATCGCCGCTAATTTACCGTTGGAATTCCGGGATCAAATCAGTGGAACGAGTCAACGATTTTCGAGACGTCTCCCGGCATTTCTCACGCGACTTCGCGCAGGAATTGCAGCGGACATAAACAGCCGTAAGTGGCGTCTTGTGGAGTGCAATTTTCCATTGTGCCGTCAGGAACTTGTTCATCACTGCTGAACTGCAAGTGGTAGAGGTCAACGATTCTGTACGATGTGAATTACTAGGTGTACAAATTAATTTGCAGACGATATTATGTAGCATTTGTAACATTTTGAAAATACGTATTTCGAGTACCCTCGAATTCTTCGCTAACGAAAAAATAAACGAGAACACGTTTTTCGGGCAAACGATGCGGAATGCATTCGCCTAAACGAAACAGCGGCTACTCCATCATCTATACTCGTCAGACGTTTCAGCGCTCTGTATCGTTTTTCCCGGCGGCCGGGAGAAATGAGAAGAGTATACAAGTGGAAGAATGGGAGAGTAGAAGTGATTATTTGTAAGAGACTCTCTGTCAAACGGGTACTTAGTGTCTCTTGCTCATGGCCTCGGCTCTGAGTCAAGAACCAAAGAAATAAAATCGCTGAAGGATCCAGGCTATATTAGATGAAGAGTCGAACGCTCTCAACCACGAGCAAGGTTTTGCGGATACTTTTTCAAACGGTTTCCCGTCGCCACGTAGGAGAAATAGTTTCAAGTCGTCCACCCATAGGTACAGCCATAAACTCATCCGCAATACGTCGAAAGCGGTCCCGAGCCACTGTCTTATATCGAAAGAAAACTACAATAACGTAGGCAAACTTTTGCTCGTCACTGTATGTACCACTTGATCGTAAACTCAGACGCGAAAACCGAATAATTATGAGAGGGAGAAAAAAATGTGAGAGGGAAATACTGAGGGTAGACGGAGAAATAAGAGAGCTGTCAGACAACATTCAATTTGCGATTTTTCCCTAGTTTCCAGCGTTCCCTCGGTTCGCATATTTTTTTTTTTATATATTTCATACCGCGTTTCTGCTCGCACATACGCGAAAACTGCGGAACGCGTTCGCCGGTGGTAGAGATATGCGCGATATTGTAACTTGATATTCACCGAAGATATTCTCCGGGTAATAAAACTTTTTTGCGCGTTCCAGCATTTTTATCATGCCGGGCGCGCCACCGCGAATAAGCAAACAGAGTATCGAAGTTCCAAAGCGTCAGGGGGGGAAAAAAAGTCTCCCCGGAAAACTTTGTGAAAGCCCTTGAACGCGGTATCGAACTTCGACGAAGAGAATTCCTGGTCGACCCTCGATTTCGCTGCGAATAAAATCGTTCGGAAATTGCGGCGCGCTTTAAACCGCGGCGCCTCGGCTATCTGCAGATATTCGCGAGTATGCGAAAACGGCACGAGCGTGTTGAGGCGGTTCCGAGCAGAATGATCAGGCCATGGATCATCCCTCGTGTTGTGGTACCAGCACAACGGAGCTGCAATACCCGCAGCAATATTCGGACACTTTCAAAAGAACCATATATTATTCAATATCGGACCATTTGTTTAACACGTTGACTGCCATGTCACCCATATGTGAATTATTTTTCTAGATTTTAAAATGAATTTTTACGTTAATATTTTTACCTTCATATAAAGTTGGAGGACTACTCAATATCATACATTTAATTTTTAAAATTTTTATTTTATTAAATAACTTACTTTGATTTTATGGAATTTTTGAGGTTTCTAGTTTGGCAAAGTGTTAAAATGGATGGTGAAATCAGTTTCATCTTCGTGACGTTAATAATTTCAAAATGAGAAATCCGAAACTCTATCGATCAGCAGATTTAGTGTTAACGAAAAAAATATTGGAATAGTATGATGAAATAAATTTAGGAATATCAATATTTTGGTAATTTCAAGTTATTAGAGCTGTTCTATTTAGCTCCTGTATCTGGAAATTAATGCGGAATTGCATTTATTGTCATAAATATTGAGGATCCCGCTTCGACTGTGTTACCCGAAGTTGTTGGAAGCTCATAATAATTGCATCGAAAATCGCGCACGGTCACTAAAGAGGCATCGTTTCGATAACACGCGCGGACGCAAACGGCACGTAACGTCAGCCTAACCGTTGAATTTCCAAGGACCAATCTCCTCGCTAACACTATCGCTTCCGTCGCCTCGAGTAATATACAATAATATTTTTTCTATAAACAGTACTATTTAGTAACATATAGACACTTGAAAGTGACATATTCTCGTGACCAAGAGAAGGGTCGAAAAACATGTGTTAAAGAAATGATTTTTTTCACAAGTGTGGTGTATGGAATCGGGATAAAAACATATCTAGGATGTAAAGGAAGGTATATAAAGTATCATAATTTTATAGCTTTTTGTTCTAAACGCTTCGGTGGTTTTGATAGAATAAACAATCGAAAATGGTACAATTTTTTTCAGAAAATCAAAATGTATTATGTGATAACTTTTTTTCTCCACAAAACACCTCTCTAATTTTTTTTGAGGTTATTCAGTAGACATTGCTTTACAGAATCCTGAAGAGTTTAGGTGTGGCATAGTGCGGCAACATGGAGAAATTTAACTTTTTGTGCGATACATATCAGTATGGCATGAATCGACCGTATAACATATGACTGATAATGATGAAATAATTGATCTGTAGGATATAGATACTTGGAGGTAAATGAAGGAGAATGAATGTCACTATTGCTAGAATATTTAGTTTATATTATTGGAAAAATGTAATCGTGGTTAAACAATCTAGTGTCAGTCTTTCTTTGAATACTGTGGTGAGCACGAGCAAGCATCCTTGCTAATAAAGTAATCTGGGGTTAGATTTATAGTTGTAATATTGTATATTGTATAGTTGTGTTTCGTTGTCAATAAACTATGATTTTGATAATTAGACTTTGTGTTTAAATTTTTACCACGGTACGCGTGAAATTTGTTTGTAATAGCAATTTCTCTAAATCTGACAAAAAAATGTTTCAAATAAAAGTATAACAGTATTAATAAACGTATAAATTGCAATACAAAAAACATTTTAAAAAATTGTTTAAAAGAAAAAAAACAAGATCGCTTCGATTTTTTAAACATTAAACTGTATTTTTGATTTGATAATGTTGTAGGTGGTATTAAGACGAATTCAACGATATATAATATTATGACCCTCACATTATTAATAACGTCGTAATAGTTTTGGCGCGCTAAACTGGCCAAATACTCCACTGTGCGGCGGTTCGGGCTCGGAGGACGAAATGTTTACACGCGTATTCCACGGTACTTGTGCTCGAAGAATATGGAAGAAAAACGGACGATTCGAAAATGAATGTATACCCTGGCTATGCTGGAAATTCTTGGCTTTCGAGCTGCGTTTCCCGCCAGCGGAGCAGAATTCTGATCCAACTCCCGTCGAAGCTGACGGAATCTAGCAAAAGGGCTTGCGAGTACCTCGGAGGGCTGGCCGAACGACACCGTCGAGCCACTATACGTTGTTGTTCCTGCTCGTATCCGTCCGCATAAAGGGTCGCGTCGAAGACCGAGTCAAGAGAAACACGCGGCGTACGTTCCTCCAGGGGCTCGCTTGCGCGAGGAGACAAAATATTGAAGCGCGGGAATTACGATGGGAAAATTCAGCGCAAACATTTGCGAAATGTTATCTCACCCTTTGCGCGATCCTCCGTCGCATCGGCGCGCGAGCTTGCGTGCACGCTCCACTGACAGTGAGCGCGCGATCAATGGGCCGGGACTCATCTTGGCGCCGTTACGCTTGAAAAAATTGACAAAAATGTCGGAAGTCGAAAGAGGTTTTCCAGGAAAAATTCTACCATTTCTATCTACCATTGTTCCCCTGAATGCAGGATTGTTCAACATTACACTTCTTTCGACAATAGCTGACTTCCCAATTTATATAAAACTGGTAACTCTGCATTTTTTTCCCGAAATTTTGAGTCGCTCGAGGGGCACTGAGCGGTGGGGGAAGAGTGGGGATGGATCGTGGAAATTTAACCGAACGAATTCCAGCGACACATAGCCGTGGGTTGCTGTGGTTTCCGCATGATGACGGTTCAAAGTGAAATTATTTTCGCGGACCGCGGTCTCCGGCACTTTTTGAAAACGAAGCGCGATCTTAGATTCGATTTGCTCTTTAGAACAGGAGCGCAATTATTCACCGGGCAGAAGCGTTTGCCGCGCGTCACGGGGTTGCTTGTCGAGGGTTTAACGAGCTCCGGGCTTAATTTCTCCATCAGAGGAGAACGCGCGCAATAGAGCAGAACAGAGGCGTAATTCGTTTCCCTTCGAGCAATTCCGTGAGTTCAAATATTCAAATGGGGCGTTTAACGCGTTGCCATCGGTAGGAGAGAGAGAGAGAAAAAAAGTAAATCATTCGCGAAAGAACGGGCACGGAAAAATCGTAAACTCGCGCCACTCTCCCCCCGCCCCCAATTCGCATACGAACGACACCCTTTTCGTCCCTTCTGTCTCTCCTCGTGCAACCCCCCGTTACTTCCACTCCCCCTCCCCCCGTCTCGCGTCCATGCCAAGTGGCCTCCAGGTTTTTACTGGGCGCCCAGCTCTTTTTGCAAGATCTCCCGCTTCAAAGTGTAATTCCAAGGAAAATGGAATCATGCTAATAACTGGACTAATACGGCAGCTCAAAGCAAGGGGGGAGGAGGAGGAAAGAAGGGGGGATCGCAAAAGCCACCCCCGTCAACCCTCCGCGCGGCAGAGTCTGGGGCTGGTAGCTCGAGGCGGGTCTGACAGGGTGGAAAGCCTTCGTTACCCAACTCTCTGTCGCCGCTTATTTGTGTTACGCGAAACTTGGCGCATGTTAATTAGTAGATACGGTTAGCAGTTATGGTTAAGTGAAGTTTGTAAGCCACTCCCTTAATCTTCTTCCCCGTCGGAGCGAGCTTTTCCGGGAACGTTGCGGCTGTGAACACCGGGCCCGACCTATTTGCGCCCGCAGGAATCCCGGCTCACACGTCGCAAAAACGCGCCTGCTGCCGCCACCCCCACCCCACCCCCCACCCCCCCCCCCCTCGGCCACTTAAAGGCCTCTACATACCCAGGCGTTAATTTTGTTCGATCGTACAGTCTTTGCGAACGGGAACCGCTGTTTCTCGCGATAGGAATATCGATCTCCGGTCTTTGCCACGCAAATTCCTGCTTCTCCGTGCCGTCGCCGCGAATATCGATTGCTCGTTAGCTTTTCTATTGGTTTTCCAGTGGTCAGAGCGTTAGTTTTACCTGATCGAATTAACGTAAACCGTGCTCGTCTAAAAAGCACTGTCGCACGACGTAGACGAAAAGCACAGCATTCTATAATACTTAATGCCGTCGTCACACTACGGTTTAAGTAAGATAGTGTTTCAAGTGGAAAATTCCATTTTGACGATCTGGAGTATCAAAGAAAATATTTTAAATATCAAGCATAGTTTTACTCGATACATGTCCACGGGTCTAGCCAGGGACATGTAGCGAGCAGGACTTTTACCGGCTAGGCCATTGGGACATATATAGAGAAAATTAGAATTGAATTGAATTACTGAGGAAAAGAGAGCTACGAGAATTAAATTTGCATAAAGATCAGCTTCTTATAATATTAATGAAACTTAGAATCCTGAATACAGCTGAGCCGGGCGAAGGGGATTCAGTGGAAATCTCTCCTGCGAATATTTCCTAAATTGATCAGGGACTTCCACTCGATCCCCCGTTCTAACCGAATAACGCTAATTCTCGTACCTGATGCCATTAATATTATAGGGAGGCTGTAAATCTTTGTGCTAGTTCAACTTTTTCCATTTCCGTAACTGAACTCGCCGAGAAACTTACACTCGGTGGGTTTGGTAACAATCCTATTACATCTGGTTGCAAATAACACGAAAAATTGATTAAACATTAAGGCTTGTTAAAACGTGGGTTTGAAATATTAAAAAAAAAAGTACTATTCTTATTTATTCTTTCTATTCATTAATTCATGAATACTTATATGTTACACACATCACATTTAGTTGGAACACTTGATTACATCTATTAGCAACTTTATCACACTAAACCACATTACCGGCTCGATTTGCGTTACCGAGGGGAACAAAAAATGAGGCTAGCCATCTTACCCCGATCTCCGCCACACTTCAGCATCCTCAAATCTGACTCGACACCAGAAGAACCAGTCTGTGTCAGCGATAAACGGGGAAATTGGCAATCAAAGCGTAAAAGAGATGTCGAGACTCGGTGAATGTGATCAGCGACGCTGATAATGGCCAAGAACGAGCAGTTGATCTCCGTCCTCTTCAGGACTTGCCGTGTCTCGGACGCCTTCGTCTGGCCAGTTAACAGCTCGTCTGACGACTTATAATCACACGAGAACCGAGAATTATGATCGTTCAGGATTCACCGTGGACTCCGACTTCAGACGCGTCTTCCGGTGCTGCTGCGTCCGACGATTATTTCCGCAGCATCACTCACGCTACTGCAATCGAAGCAAAACAACTTTTTCCATTTTCTTTCTACGAAACTTACAGCATCGCATTCGTCTCGGTTTTCTCGTTAAAACGACACCAAACACGATATAGTTACGATCATAACTACTTGTGTAGCGATTCAAGTTTCGGACTTGACATTTATAGTAGAGGTACACGAATACTTAGCTTCGCTTGTTACGCAGGTCATTATGATCGTAACTCTGTCATGTTTGGTGTCAATTTAATCAGCAAATCGAGACGAATACGATGGTAATGGTTTCATTGAGGAGAAACGAAAAATAGGAAATTTCGATTTTCTAATTTAAGAGGCTCAGCTGGCACAACTTCTCTTTCTTTTTCAGTCGCCATCCAGAGCTATGTGGTAGCTCTTCCATAACTGTCGCTGAGAATACTGTATAGTATAGAATCCCAAAATCATCGATCGAAGCGTAAAAGAGGTGCCTAAAATTGCCGGATGTGATCATCGGAGGTGATAATGGCCGGTTGGCCGACTCGCCTAAAGTCGATCGCGTTCTCCCGGCCAGTTAAGTGGCGAGCTGGTCGGGTGGCTAGCCGATGGCAGTTAGGGGTAACGTATCCCGGGTAATCGTAGACGTTGAAAAGGGATATTAGCCGGTGCTGGGTAACGCCGTAGACGAAGCATCGCGACGCGTCGCGACGGTCGGATAGCATCCGCGTGACGTAAGGTGTAACCGTATAACGCGTAACTGTAACCAGCAGTTATCTCCGGGCAGTCAGCGTAATTGGAAACAGGACACCGGTCGGTACCGGTGCGGTATAGCGATGCCGGGAGCATGCGACCGGAGCGGTTCGGGTCGGGCGGAGTTTCCCGGGACGGAAACTGTTCCGCGATTTGTAGCGGGGTCACGCGTGCGATTCTATCCCTCGCCGGTCGGTTAGCCGGCGGAATTAATCATCGGGATGGATTAAATCGCGGCCGACGACGCTCCTGATGAAATTTTACCCGTCCGCTCGGAGACACGCCGGGACACGCGGAACCGTTCGATTGATATTAGGACAATCGGACTAGACCGGCCAGCGTGAAGTTGACGACCTGTTTGCGGCTTCGTCCCGGATTACCCAGGATTTTCGAGGCTTATTTCGCTCTGCCGTGAATGATCCCGTGGCCCCGGCGATCGAGCCAACCCGCCCATAACCGATCCTCCGCAACAATGGCGTCTTCGTCGTTGTTTCCGAACACGAGCGCCGAATCATCTTCCGGCGAGGACTAATTGCTTATATCTTGTCGGATATTCGGCCGCTGGCACGATTGTTTCGCGTACCCGAGGAGAAATTGCACCACCGACCGAACGCGGGAGTTAATGAAGCGCTGAACCAGTCGATTTTGCGAGCGAACGGCTCAGTATTAAGTATCTATTATTAGCGACCCATTTCAGACACCGTTAATCCTCGCCTGCTCGATATTGGGTCACTCTTTTTATCATATATCGAAATTTACTCGACTCTATTCTATTGGGGTGGATATTTGAGTATCGACGTGCTTGGGAATTCGAAAAATGCGAAAGTTTGTGTTGACAACGATCGAAAACATATGTATATGCGAAATTCATATTAAATTTTACAATTTACAGGGGGTCTGTTTCATCTCGAAATAAAACATTCACTTCTGTAGAAGATGTAAGGGGACACCTTGAGTCAAATTTTGCTTCACTAACCCTGGGTTTCTATAAGAGGGGGATTGAAAATTTGCAGGAAACATGACAAAAACTTGAATTTACTACAAAGTTTGTTTTAGATTTCAACATAATTGATTACTTACGGGTCCCCCTAATCTCATTTTAAATATTTTCGTTATCTATTTTCCGCAGTAATGTTCAACGCTAAGTAGCTGCGAAAGAGGATTCCCTCCGCGCCGAAGTTATTAAATCCCTCTGTGAATTAGAGAGCGAGGTACATTCAGCGGGGGTTGGATCCGCGTGGATGTCAATGCAGATTCCTGCGCGTGTTTGCCAACATTTCTATTCGCCGGTAGACACGGCTACAACTCGGTTCCCGTTGATTTAAGTATAATTAATACCCCTTAATGAGTCTCGCTGGTACAATTACAATATCTCTGATCTCTGAACTTTGAAAAGCGACGTCGTACACCCTCGGTCTTTTCGCAGGGTCAGTCCGGGGGTTACGACTCATTATAAATTCGATCGTAATTTCGAGGAGCTGTCTCCGGCCGAGTATCGAGCCATCGTCAAACAGGATAATTGGCCTCCTCGCTCTCTTGTACCGATGAAAAGATCGCGGGGAATAACTCGTACGCGGTGTAACGGCAACGTTCGCCCCGGCGAATTAATTAAAGTGGCAGAACTTGGCCCTTCCCCCGGACCCTACACCTTCCTTTCAGTCCGACTCCTGCTCGTTCAGCTAGTCACACACGAGGCCACCGGGGATGGAGTA
The DNA here is from genome assembly GCA_028454245.1 of Halictus quadricinctus. NCBI lineage: Eukaryota > Metazoa > Arthropoda > Insecta > Hymenoptera > Halictidae > Halictus > Halictus quadricinctus. The sequence continues at coordinate 928,287 of CM052120.1, forward strand.
CGAGACGACAGCACACCGAGAAGAGGTTCAACTAGCCGCGCTGGAGCGTTCGCCTCGTTTTACTTTTAGAGGTCGTCGCCTTAAGGATGACTGCCACTTAAGTGGTTGGAGACCTCGGGGTGGCGCAAGAGGAAACCGTCCGAATGAGCCCGGGAATAGAGGAGAAAAAAGGAGGAGCGGGAAACCGCCATGAGACACGGGGGAAGAGAGGCCCCGCGCATCGCCGGCCCTCGGTTAGGCTGGGACGATGATCTCGAAGGGAAGACGAATAACCTGCCGAGCCACCGCCGTCGACGAACGGTGGAAAAGTCCGTCCGTGCCACGGGAACTTTTCTATTACGGCCGAATGATGTATAGAACGGCAAGCTACCAGCCGTTTTTCTCCCCGCGAAATATGGCGGAGGATTTAGTGTTTTCCCAGCTAGACTCGTGGTTTCGCGAAAAAAGGTATATCGGCTTTGCACCGACGCCGACGCCGACGCCGACGCCGACGATGCGATGTTTCGCGGATTCGGCTAAGGCGCTCTCGGAATGGATTTCTCGAAGGCCTCGCGGCATTTGCACCGAGTGTTCTCCCGGATGCGTTTGCGAACACGACGAAGAGTTTCCGCGACGTTATTGATCTCGAGCACTGCGATTGTAACTTCAAAATTCGCGAATAAATTTTTGATAAATTATCTCATAATTTTTGACCTGTTAACTGATTCGCTTCATCGACTTAGAAATTAATTTGTTCGTCTAACATGTGCAGCGAAATATTAGATAAACGGAAGAGGAAAGCGGTGTCGTGAAAGGATACGACGCGCGTGTAAATTTGAAGTATCAATTATGCGTTTACTAGGCAGCAGAAATAATAGAACAGCGTTAAATATATTGTACTACATGCACGGATGTGGTAGGCAGTACGGAGGAAGAGCGTTAAAATCTCGCCCTTAAAATTTTACGAATAATGCGCGATAAAGCGTGTACGCTTTTATAGCTTGGCAGAAATTTTAACGCAATAATTATAATATATTTTAGTACCGTTTTACGTGGGTCGAAACGGTTTAATAACTAAAAAAAAAAACCCGAGGGGAAGTCCAAAGTTGAAAACGCAATTTTACAATTAATTAGAAGCTGTTGGAACGATCGTGACCGAAACGTGGAAATGTAGTGAAATAACAGACACGTTTATTTAAATAGTTAGTTATTAAATCCGCTGGAATAATTAATTCGCAGTTTGTTGTAATATGTAATTCGACTGTTTCGTGTCTGCAATTGTGAATCGTCCTCGGACAGTAATAATATCTATGAGTGAAATCGTTATCATTGTAGCTGACTCGAATTGCAATTAATAATTACCGAAAGTGAGCCGTAATCGAATTAAACCGCATTTTCATCGTTATTTTCGACGGTCATTCTGTACCTAGATTATGGCCCTTTAGTATTGTACACAAATGCAGATATGTTGAAACACTTTCAGTAATCAAGATTAATATTTTAATGCTGCTTTCAATCAACAACTCCGATTACCGAATTTGGAGGGGGGCACAAGTCTGTGTGGGTGAAGGTCATCTTAAGGTTACATTTTCCGAGGTCTTACAAACAGTAATATTTTTTAAAAGAAATGACATGGATTTTTTTATTAAAATTTTGATAGAGCGTTTCAAGAGGAATGCAATGGTGTATGGTGGAGGTCATTCAAGGTCACTCAAGGGGAAGAGCAGCTGTGCGATACAAAAATTGACATTTTTACATTTCATACGTTCTTTATAAGATTCAAAATGTCCATAACTTTGTCGATCCCTGAACAGAAGTCTCCGTTTTTAATCAAATCGATTCCACAGTCGCAGAAGGACATGTCTCCCTGATCTGATACCTCGGGAATAACTTATGCGGATGGGAATTCGTCGAAAAATCCGCAGCGAAGTGATCAGATTTGATATCGGTCAATCCCGGTCTTGAAGCTTCTGAAATTATTAGGATTATCCGGGATGAAAAAGCATGACAGTCGAAGAATGGTAGGGGGTGGGGTGGGGGGTGGATGGTCGGTCGCCATTGGAGGAGTGGTTTTCGAAACAAGTTCGACGGAACCTGGAAACGAGGGGAAACGTCCTGAACGACACGTAGGAAAAATCGGACAGCGGCAGAGTGCGCCGGAAGGCGTATTGTAAAGTGTAACAATACGACCGGAAACGGAGGTCCACGAGCGTTCCCAGTAGGTTTCGACCGCTATCTCACGATTTATTGCCCCGGACCATTTGTGCCGTCTTATTTAACTTCCGGTTTCCAATAGGCAACGGGGAGGTCGAGCCATGATTTACCGGCGATGTTCCCGGTGACCCGGCTTATTAAACTTCTGGCTACGCGCGAATTTCGCTCGCGATAACGCCCCCGAAAAACACGGAATATTAAGAGGCCAGCAGGGCAAACATAGTGAACAGTTGAAACACTAATGCAGCCGCCGCCGCCAGTCGAATTCAATCCCGCTGGAAAATTAAATGACTACCGGTGAAAGGTTAATCAGAAATTATCAAATATCGATGAACCCGCTCGCTACCTACACACCGTGTGTCCCGGAAACTACTTTCCCAGTAATACGGGCGAAAGCTGTTACAAATTGAGAACTTAAATTTTCATAGACTTTTATATATCTTTTCATTACACTTTTCGAAAAAGTTCCGCTGTGTTTCTTTTCATCGAGGACTCCTGGAATGAATTTTTATTTTTAAAAACGAAGTATTTCGATTTTAATCCCTGCTCGGATCGTTCTCCTTTCAATTTGTCAAGGAAAAGCGAAACGTCCTGGCGGAGTAAGATCGTCCAGAATAAAAATAATAGGCGCAGCCATTAGGTCGGGTCTCCTTTGTAAGTTCTATCGGCGGGAAAGTCCGATTTCCTTTAGGGTCGCGCCGCGCGGGCTTGATTGCCATAGTTTGGGGCGAAACTCCCAGGAGGCACGGCGCGGATCACCGGGAGGGAAAGTTCAGGCTCAACACGTTCGTCTGATAATGCGCGGCCCTTTGCGCCGACCGTTTCTCCGCGGAATTTCCTCGAGATCGTCGCGGCTGATCGAGCTCTCGATCGCATTACATAAACGCGGCCCAGCGAAATTACGGGTCCGACGATCGGGAACTATCGTCGAAGTCGATGAACGCCGAACGATCGCTAGGCCTTTGTGGCTGGTTCGCGTGATTGCTCGTTTCGAAAGTCATCTTGCCGTTTATGGCGTCATCGAAGACACATCCGGCGCCCGTAAACGGACGGCCCGGAGTCGATCGAACGATCTCTTAGCCTCGTTTGACGCCGTTTTACGCGTCCCCGTCGAAACTGAGGCGAATAGATCCCTCGTTCACGCGCCCCATAAAAATATCTTTCAAAAGGAATCCTAGAGAACCGGGGCTGGGGAGGGGGGATTCTTCAATCAACTCTTCATTCTCTCCGCGCTAAAACTGTCCCAGTTTCTCCGGGTTCGGCCAGGAAAAAATTCTGGAATTATTCCGTAAATTGTCGGAGACATGCTTGTTAACGGGTTAAACGCCGCGCGAGTTATATTTAACTCGGGCCGTGTTCGCGTCAGTTAAATGTAGCTTACATAGCGTTCAGCGTGTTAACAAGTACGGTTCTGTTACTATTCTGCCTAATTCGTCGGCGTAAATCAAGCGGAAAATGTTTTATATTCGAGCGGTCTCTCCGATCCGACAAGCTTCAGAATTTACAATAATTAGAAAAATTACTTTTCCATGTCTGATCATTTCTGAGGAGATAAAGAATATTTACTGTATGTATATATATTTATATCGGAAGGGAAGCAATTCGGTTTATAAGGATTAATACGGGAAGCGTAACGTTTTCAAAGAAAGAATTATGAAGTAAATTGAGAAAGTTGGAAAATACGCACACCGATCCATTTTCCTGTTTATTCAAAGAATCGCCGGTATTATTAAGGTTCGCGATGGAAAAGCAGGGTGCTTTGCACACGCGGGAAAGAGAATGGCTTCGGTATAATAAACGGAGAGCCATTTGTTCACGGAACGAATTGAAATTACTTTTCATCGAGCGAACGAATCAACAAAGTAATATTATACAACTACGTGAAATATGATCTGCTGTATTATGTAACGTGGTACGGCTAACGAAGCTACAAGAATCTCCATTAAACCGAGCCTGACCGGCAACAAGGTAATTACAGTGGAATATTCATATTATAGCCGGTCACACGAGGGAACGAGCAAACCATTTTCGGAACGACTGATAGAGATAGGATAATAAGGGAAGAACAACGGGTCTAATTAATTGGTCGCCGATACACGCAGAGAATTACTGTCTCGAACTTGAAACGACCACGCGTTGAAAAGGACTTGGATTCCGATACAACGATTACTCTTTTCCATGAGCGAATATTCACCGACATATCCTATTGTCTCTCTCTCTCTTTCTCTCTCTCTCCGGTGTTAAGTTTGCACCGGAACTGAATTACAACGATGTGAAAATTAGTCAAAATGGTGCTCCGCGCGACCATAACGGACGGCGAAGCTTCCGCACACCTTGATCCCGAAATTGCGTTAATTCCACCAATCGCATTGAACGCCCGTTAGCCCCTAATTTCGCGGAACAATTAATCCGGAAACAACCGTGCCAAACGCGCCGGAAATGTGGGTCAACGGATTCTTTCGTTTCTTGGAATTAGCAGGCTTTCGAGAAAAATATTAAATATAAAAATATCAATGTGGACTTAGTAGAATTTCTTCATTGGGACGCTAGACGAATTTAACACTAGATACAACTTTTATTGTAATATGTGTTTCCGATGAAAACATTTTTACAATTTCAGTAATTGTAAAAGAAAAAATTAGGGACAAGTCATTTTGACTGGTCCGGTGGTTCCAGTGTTAAGAGCATAAATTGTGTTTCCGCGTGATACAATAGGTACTGTATTACTGCTCTTCGTAAGAATATTGTTCGATGCGACAACGTGACTATACACGGGACGGCTAGAAAATTAGGGGACACTGTGCCTAGACGATCCCAGCGATCTGCTTCGAATTTATCGTCGATTCATCTTGCTGCGCAGACAGCGTTGAACGGGCGGCCATTCAGAGCGGAGAATACACGGGTCCGCGCCGAGATATACGGTTTTGGAACCGTCAGAAAGACAGTGGCGCCTTTTGTGGTGGGAACAAGCGTAGCGAGCGGCCGCGAGTTTTATCCGGGTCAGTTTCATTGAAAAAGAACCGCGAGCGAGCATGCACACGGGAGGAGAGTGCATTGACAGATAAATCCTCTGCTTGTCGCGCAATATATCGTAATCTCTTTGAGGCGCTGCGAGGCTACAGAATCCTATAATAATTCCGCGCGGTAATCGTTAACCGGAATCCGTCCGGTTGAAAAAGATTTTATTTTTATATCTCGTGCGCCGATCGCCAAAACGTGGGCAAAACTTATTAAAAAATTATTGGTTCAGCTTGAAAATTGGTATTAGGCCGTTTTTCGGGTCGCTGATCACGAATCTGAACTTGAAATTTAGAAAATTTGCTGTCTTATATTGAGCTGAACGAGGGGAAAGACTAATTCTCCGGATAGCAAACTCTACCCTTTGTATTGTATAAAGTAGGTATTCTATTCGCACTTCATAGTTCCCAAAGAAGAAAGAATTGAAGAATTGCTGATCTTTTTACGTAGAATAAGATCCCATAATCAAAAATATAGGTTTCCATTTGAAAAAACAAAGTTGTCCTTCGAATGACCTTGAAAACGCCACCCAAATAAAAAACTGATACTGCCTTGGACACGTGTTTTACACTTTTTTAATATCTTTTATACTTTTCGAGATATTCGGCCGGAAAGTTTTCAAATGAACGGCCGATATAAAAACAGCGTTCGCGTTTGAGAAATATAAAAAAATGTTGGATGTATGATTCTTTATAAAAAATTGACATTCTATTCAAAATCTGTTTAAATTTTACAGAAAGACTTAGTGCATATCTCTCACAGTTTGACAAGAAATGCAAGGAAAGCACATAAAATACCTACTCTGCGTTACAAAAACAGTGCTACGACCACAGAGGCACCTAGGGGCAGCTAATTGTTTTTTAGAATTGCAAGATAATACTATGTAGTAGAAGCTCCAACAAGTTTTAGCGATAGACCGTGTGAGACTTGCAACTTTTACTCTACATCTTAAAAATTTATGCCTTCACTTTTACTCTCTCTTTGCATACATAGTTATCAGTTAACAATAAACATTTGGCACTAAAGACTATGCAACTTACCTCCACAAACAGCATCCATAATGCACGATTAAAATCGAAACGTTTCAACAGAATTTGTACATTGTGCACTTAAAATTCGCAATGTGCTTCACAAGCTTAAAAAGGTATGGTCTAATGAACTCGAAGTTCGGACTGTGACTGTTGGTCAGGTATAAAAAAACGACCTTTTTGCTGTTTACCCCCACTTAGAAACATTCTTAGAGTAACCAACCCCATACTTAAAACTTACCTAGCTGAAAGTTCATATTTTAGGTTTTGGCAACGTTTTCCGGCTTTGGGACCACTGTGCGTCGCTCTGAAATTCAGAAACGCCTAACCGGAGCACCGGGAGGCGAATGAAAAATCCCGAACGGGGTTGCGTTTGCCGCGATTCTAATCGACATAATCGCAATCAAACGGGGCCGCGGTCGGCGCGATTAAATATCTCGCAGATTGAATCATCCCGGCTCTTTTATTTCTCTCGTTGCTCCCCCTGATCCCCCGACCGAACGTTTCCTTAATGGAAATCACGCGCAACGATGCAAATTGCCGCGAGGAGGGGGGCTGGGGAGGGGAGGAACAAGTGTTGTAACGTTTGCGCGTCCGCTCGTTTTAATATCGCGCTCGGGCGTCGTCGTCACTGAATATTTTACAGCTGCTTCGGGGATTAACTCGTTAATGGAATTCACGCGGCGTCTCTACACCCCCCCTCCCCCACCCCCGCGCGCCTTCTTTTCCGGAACACGCGGGGATACCGGCCGAGCGAATTAAAATAATCGGATTGAATTATCGCGAGAGTACAGCGCCAAAGCCCCGGCGAAATTTCCTTGCGGGCTCGGTAGCTTCGCCTAACAATAACATCGGCTTCTGAGGGAATTAAACGTTGTACTCGCGATCGATTTGGCTAATCTGCGTCGATAAATGGGCGGCAGGGTTAGGGAAAGCTTAGGTTAAAACCCTCCTCCCACCCTTTAATTCCCTCCCTTCCGACGACCTTTTAACGATATTGATTCAACTGTGTCCCGACAACGTTTGGAACCCGGCCCTTTCCCTTTGATCGACCTCGAAGATGAAAGACCGCCGATGGAGACCTACTTCAACGAATTATTTTCTCAAAGAGGTCTCCGCCCGTCTACCTCGAAGATGTAGAGTAATTACCATGGGCCGGAAGAAGGGAGTCGCGTCTTTCAGCGAACGAGAAAAAGAAAGTTAAGGGAAGGGCCGTAAGATCTCGCTGATGAACTTTCTATGTCCGACTAACGAAGACCTTATCTACTTAACGCGAGGACCCTCGGCACAGATCCACGAGACCTTCGACCCAGAAACCCGAGTTCCCTTATTTTCATAATACTGCGGGCTATGGAATTTCCAACAATGAAACTTTCAGCCCGAGGACCTCGAAAACTGCCACGCTTCCGGTCCAATTGATCTTCAATTTTGTACAGATCACTTGTCCAAGAAACGGAACAAGTTCAGGGGGCGGTGTGCCAAAAATTTCCCGGCAAAGAAATAAGAAATCAATTTGGTCCACGCCAGGTCCCAATTAGGATTTTCGAGACAGTTCGACGGCGACTGTTCGGACATGATTAGAGAATGCTTTCAGTGAACATTTTGAACGTTCCTTTCTTTCTTTTTTCATTCGGAACCTGTCGGGGGTGGGAGACGGGTGGACCCGAACAAAGTTCGAAACAGCTGGGCCACCTCGCTCGAACGTCAATCGCAGCCTCCTCGCACTAATTACACCTCGGTCGGAACAAATTAAACCACTCGGCCCCCGGAACGGCTGTCACTCGCGCGAATTTTCCCCTCCCCGGGGTTCGCGGCCTGGCGTTGCAGGAGGCGGAATTTTAAATGGAGAACGCTTTACGGTGTTGCATGATTAATGCAACATGCCATTACAGGGAGCACTATGCGCCCGGCACTTCTGCCGTCACCCCACGTGGCCGCCATAATCGTGAAAACGAGTGGGTGACGCGCACCAGCCGTAGCACGCGCGACCTGCATGTGTCGTCGCTCGCCGGATGATTATCGCCGCCCCGGTTAATTGAAGTCGAAAGCTAGCAAGCGAAAACGCTAATGGCGCCCCGAGTCCGAGGGTCCCTGACGACCCTTTTAAACAAACGACGCATCGATCGCTTCCTCGGGACGTACGATCTTGGCGGCCGATCAGGCTGCTCAGGGTCGTCGAGGTCAATCCGGAAAGGTCATTCGATTAAACAAATCTATTCTTTTCCAACACTTCGTGCAAAAGTGGCGAAAGGTGCAGTCTTGTTCCCATATAAGGCGAACGCTGGGGACCGGTTCTCGCCGTATATCGGATGAGGTATTTTATACTACTTGACGTTGGTGTGTCCTTGTGTTCAGCGTTTGAGGGGCCCTAGTACTCGGCGTTTGAGGGGCCCTAATATTCGGTTTCTGAGGGGCCCTAGTACTAGGCGTTTGAGGGGCCCTTACGCTCGGCGTTTGAAGCGCTCTAATTTTCGGCGTTTGATGGACCCTAATGATCGGCGTTTGAGGGGCACTAGTACTCGTCGTTTGGGGGGCCCTAATATTCGGTTTCTGAGAGGCCCTAGTACTAGGCGTTTGAGGGGCCCTAATGCTCGGCGTTTGAAGCGCCCTAATTTTCGGCGTTTGAGGGACCCTAATGCTCGGCGTTTGAGGAGCCCTAGTACTCGGCCTTTGAGAGGCCCTAATGCTCGGCGTTTGAGGGGCCCTAGTACTCGGCGTTTGAGGGTCCCCTAATGCTCGTCGTTTCAAGCGTCCCAATTTTCGGCGTTTGAGGGGCCCTAATGTTCGGCGTTGGAGGGGCCCTAATTCTCGTCGTTTGAGGGGCCCTAGTACCCGGCGTTTGAGGGGCCCTAATGCTCGGTGTTTGGGAGGCACTAGCTTGCGGAGAACTCACGCCTTCCCGTCAGCTCCAAAAATAATTGATTTAAAAACAGGTACAGTTCATTTCAACATCACGTGGAAACGCAAAGAGGCTTGTCCAATCTTTTTGTCGCGGGCTGTACACGATGTCGGGGACACGAGCACCATCGGACCAGCGACACGACCAATAAGTACCAGGGCCCGGCCGACGTCAAACACATCACGGTATCGTGACCGTAAATCCGGCCCAGCTTGATTATCCGGTAGGAATGACGTGAACGCGTGTCGCACGGCCGCCGATCGAAGAGGACGGTCCAGGACTAATTGCCCTGGCGTCAGTGAATACGCGTATTCAACGAGGAAAGTACACGGACGCCAGGTAGAGGTCGGCTACCTCGTGTATTTAGCTTTCCGCCCACTCTGTAGCCGACAATAATCATCGCGGACACATACGCCGCCGTGTAATTGCCGGTGTACATCACGGCGGCACAGTTTTCCCTGCGATTTAAACGGCGACCGCCTCTTGCGCGCGCTGACATGCTCCCCCTGTTGTTGTTCCGATGGCCGACGATCGTTTCGATATACAGAGACTCGCGAAAGTATTCGAACGATGTAAATATTACTATGGAATTAGGGCCTGGAATACTGCTATGCAAGCGATTAGTATTGTTCAGTTTTCTTTGCTTTGAAAGCCTCGGGGAATTCCTCTCTTCATTGGAAATTTAAGGTACAAGACCGTAACACGATGTTTAGTCAATTTTTAGACCCAGATGACATTTCGCGATAATTTCCATATTTCCTGGCTATACGGACGTTCCACCATCGATTTCTAATTTATTATTAAAATTGAGTCTTGCCCCGGTAGATTGGAAAATACCCCAAGGTATTGGAACGGTTTGCTTCCTCCTCGAGGGTCAGCCTAATGCCCGGTAGGGTAGCCGCAGGTCAACTACACCCCACGATCATCCTTATCAAGGGGAGGTTATGATTTCGAGATTGCGTGAAGCCGAGAGTGATCCTTGGTGTTCGCGGTGGTTGAATCTCGATACGAGCTGACAGGGTCGAAACTCGAATCCACGGTGCACCATTCAGAGACACGTACAGCCGATCGATTCCCATTCGAGCCGAGAGAAAAGGAATCGCGAATATTCGCGACGTTATCGCGGTGATGTATGCGCCCGGTGTCTACACATTCGAGTCCTCGGGACAGCGAATAATACGAGCGGCACGGCAGATCGATCGATTCGGAAAATCGTCGAGGAAAACCTGTCCAGGGGAATAAGTATGGACGCGTTGGCCACTCCAGACCGCGCCGATACGCTCCCGAAGAATTTCAACGCATCCCGGCCAGATATTTACATTTTCCACCGGGAACCGGAAATTTCTTTCGCGCACGGACGACTCGCGCGGATCGAACGAAACACGCGGCGCAGAATTTCGATTAGCCGGCCAAGAGTTACAAATTGTTTCGATCGTCGAGCTTCCGGCTGAGCGAGCATCGAGCTTTCGATTCCCGTGACGAAGGCGTGGAGGAACGAGCAGATGCTCCCGATGATAGTACGTGGCTACTCTACACTCCCGCCGGAGAATATAGTCGTCGCATAATTACAAAAATTAGAAAACATTACCCAATATATGAATTACTGGACGCGAACTCGACTGGGTTTCCACTGTTCGTTATTTAATTCCTTTTTAACGGTACCAGAATGCGCGAAGTGTGAATACGTTAATTTTTTCTCTCGTGGGAAAAGCGTCGAGAAAGACGGGTTTCATATTTTTTTACCGATACTGTCCCTTTTAAACTGCAACGCGAACTCTGAATTTTTCCGATTTGCTTCAGGTCTTTTATTTATTACAGCCAAGATTTTCAACATAAAAATCCGAATTAATTCCGGTATATGTATCTGTGTATTTGGCACGTGTGTGATTTTTTCCAGAATTTTCACACACGACTAAATTGGAAAAACGGGACAAGAACTGATTTTCACATTTTACCCCATAAGTACCGTTCTGGTCGAGATAAAGGGTTAAAATTTTACACAATATGTTTTCTTTAGATCACCAATCGAAGGGTACATAGAGCATTTAATTTGGTCCAAAGAGATTTTTGACCCTCACCCTTTCCTCACGTTTCAGGGGTCAATCCAGAGAAGATGAAACAGAAGTTGCAGTAGACAATTCTAGACAGCACGTGCTGCCATTCCGAGCAGAAAGTGTATTATCTAGAGTCTGGATTGAAGCCGTCGAAAAGATTCCTCGATTCGCTGGCAATCACCGGGGAATCCTCAGAGGCTACGGCCAAGAAGGAACATCCCTCAAACCGTAAACCCCTCCAGCAGCCGATTCAAAAAGCGTTCGGCCAGGTATACAGAGAGAAACGTCCGGGGTCTACAGATTTATAGGACACGTCCGATAATGTGGACAAAGAGCCTGCACGCTGATAGAATGAAGCCCGTGGTGGCGAGAGAGCGGGTGGACGAAAGCCGAAGAACGGCCACCGATACAGTCTCGGTAATCCTGGGGTGCACGGGTTCGACGATACACTGACCGGCCGGCCCCGTAAATCACGCATCATCGCCGATTGGTCTTAATTTCCTGCGGCTACGTGGCCTGAAAGTCGAATCGAACCGGTACCCGTCTATCGGAAAACGGCGGCGCAGATGGGGGAACGTGATTCGCAGGAGACCCTCGTCTTCTTTGGGAACGTCACGGCCCTGTCAAATCAGCGAGGACTTAGCGGGCTACGCCGCCGCGCCGGCTCCATTCGCACGGAAACTATTCCGCAAAGACCTTCGTCATCTATAGCACACGCGATGCTCTTTTCGCCGAAAATCCCGGCTGGGGAAGGCTTTCCATCATCATGCCGTGACGTAATGTGCTTCTGACCCGTATGTATAACCTTCTAAGTGATTCGAAGTGGAGCGAAGAGCTCGAGACGTGGACACTCGGTATTAGGGGTCGCAGCACTCGAGCTTCGCGACCCCTCACGGGGTATACCCCGCAGTAGTGGGGATAATTCCGCGACACTTCTCCATATATGGAGAAACCATTGAATTAATGCGCCCTCGTTACCAATAATTTTAAAAATTGGAGGAATTGAAGTGAGGTTATGTTAACCCTTAACGGTCCGGATCCAATATTTTTATATCAAGTGTAGAAAGGAAAATATTTATTATTTATTTTTTTTTTATTTTTACCGCCGTATACGCGGCATTGGACGTTAAGGGTTTATGCGCGGACATCTTGTACCGTTGATAAATATTAAACAGTCTTACCTGATTTTCCGAATTCCATTCGAAGAGCATGAAACAAACAGAAAAATGGTTGTATTAGACTGACAGTAGTAAGCAGAAGATTTATTGCTAAACGATGCATGCTATAAATAATAGGTCCAGGTCTCGGGGACGTGTCCAAAAATGATAGGAGCTCGCTGAATGTGGCAGGGCAGGGAACTGTGTCAAGGCATCGCTACCGGCCTCTCTCGTTCAAACAGGCATCAGATATAACTAGCAGATCAAGAGATGGGAATACAGAGACGTTTTCGCAGGTTGGAGTCGTGGGTACATAACTCCGGTAGGACTATCGGGGAGAGAAAGCGTTGCAGGCCCGAGGCGTATTTTCTCACCTAGATTCCGTCGGCGGCGTTGCTTTGCGAAAATATACGTCGCCGCTTTCAGGGAATTACGTGACCCGGCAACGGATGCGGGTTGGTTTCAGTTTCGCTTCACGTTTTCGAGAAGTCGTATGCCAGACGATCGATCAATTTCAGAATATTTCCGATACGCTGCTGGACAAAATTATCGGACAGCAAAACATTGACATTTTCTTGTGAATACAGGGTGTCTTACAGTTGCCGAAAAACCTTGAAAAGGGTGGTTCTTGAGTCATTTGGGGTAACTTTTCCCTAGCGAAAATTTCCTCCTCAAATTTGCTAAGGAACCAGCAAGTTTGTCCGAAATTTATGGGGCACCCTGTATATTTGATCAAATATTACATTAAACAACCGGTTTCGGATTGATTTGTATAATTTTCTCGGTCGGTTTCGTTTCAGTGCGTTCCAATTTGATATTATGCAACATTGTTTAAAACATTGTAATTACACTGTACAGAAAAGCATAATGCACGAAGTTTAATAGTCTTTTTGAAAGCAGTCCCTGAATATTATTTAAAAAAAAGTGGCATGCAAAATCGAAGTAACCCACTTGAAGGTATGTTTCAGTGTAGAGTCATCAATTTAATTTATTTTTAACGCTGGAGCGTGTTCATATTACGCTGGCATATCATGTATGACCATGACAGTACGTGTAAATACGAGATGAATCAATTAATTAGCATGTAAATGAAATAAAATTGAATATCGAGCTCGGGATTTAATAAACATGATTCTTATTAAATTTCATTAAATCGGACCGAAACAACATTTCGTTGTTAAATAATGCATTACCTAAAAAGAAAATGCAGATTTATAATGAAGAGAAACCATTCAGTGGGAAAAATTATGTCGGTTAACACACAAATCAAACTAGCTTATTCAGTAATACGAAAGTAGAAAAGACAAAATTGATCATACAAAAATTTTAATCAAATTTGATTTCCTTAGTAAATGGTAGTAATAAATTAATAAAAATTAGAAAATCAATTTCCGCTATCGGATTCGTCCCTGAATATTATTTAAATTACAAAATAAATGTTTCCGTGGCAGACGGGAGAAATACAGGGGTGTGGCCGGACGGGTGGTACAACCAGGGGATGATTCTACATATAAGTAAAAAAAAAGGAATAACATTTTTCCGTTTGACGCCTGGTTTTCGAGAAAATCGAGTTTAAAGATCCCGTCGGTTTCGCGTGCTTTAGTATACGCAGCAAGTAGAATTGGATAGCCATGGTCAGACGCGCCAGACGATTCCTAGCTAATAACATGCGTATTTGCTGCATTTTCAAAATCGGTTTTCTCGAAAACGAGGCGTCGAACGAAAAATTGTTATTCGTTTTTTCCGACTTATTTTTACATGTAGAATTATCCCCGGTTGTACCACCCGTCCGGCCACACCCTGTACAAGTGCCCCATGCAAAGGGGCTCACCCTGTGTACTATCGGTGATATCGTATGGAGGGCGGCAATGAATGCTCAATCGGTGCGGTAATTGTCGTGCGCTAAATAGAACACAGGATTCCGTCAAAATTCGCACAGCTACATCAATCGAAAATCCAGCATCGACATCGGAGAATGAGCACGGGGCGGGCGTGTAACAGCTACGCGTTTTCGAAACGAATACGGACATGCTCGATCGAATACCGGAATCCTGTTTACATTCCGAGCGTGCCATCCGCCCTTTGTAAACGTTCGTTTTCGTTCCTCCGGCTTGAACAACGTGCTTGCCCTGCTTGCCCGGCGCAGGAGGGGGCCGATATCTTGAAAATGTTTGGAAATACAGAACATCGGTCTCCCCTTTACCGGCCGGCGTTGACTGCGCCCCCTCCCCACGGCACAGCAGCCGAACGACGTTCCACAAACGGAAGGACGTTTCGATAGCAATTGATTTCGTGTAACTCCGATCGATGCATACGGGGGAGGGGGGATGGAAAAATATTTGTGAACAGTTTCAGTGTGTTCCGGGCCGTTAAATCAACACGGCCGGGGCCGTTTGAGTTACGTCGTCCCGCGTTTACAGTACCATTGACGTCTGACCGAACGCTGCCTTTATCTACTCGCCGCTGGGACGTGCAAACTGTATCCCCGACGAAACTCGTTACTCGAAGAACCACGTCAGATAACCGGATCAATTTCCCTATCGCTGACAACGATTTTCAGATGGAATACACTCTGCGACAATGTTGCAAAACAACGTTCTTGTATAACTGAAGTCATCTGACAATTTCAATATAAAGTCTAAGTTTCTGGAATTTTTTAAAAATCAATTTCGCAATGTAAAAATCCGAAAAAATTCACAGTCGTGGGCGCTATCTGGTAGAATGTTCATGAATTTTTTCTTGAATTTTTGTCAAACCGTACAGAAGAAATGGGGTATAATCCGTTAAACCATGTTCACCCTGTAACTACCCTTGTGGTTGGTGTACCGACTTGAAATTTGTCACAGTCTTTTTGTAAGCCCTATCGAATGGTGTGAAGAAAGATGGAATTGTTTTGGGGGTACATTTCACCCCCCAACTCGAAAATCGTAAAAATCGTAAAGAATTTATTCCCGTGCCCGCTAAGTTCCCGTTACTCTAGCATTTCAAACGAGCGAAAAAAAAAAAGATAATTTATTCCCAGGGATGAAGGGACTAGCGGCCGACTAAAAGTTCCATTTCGCCCCAATTGGCTCCGCGAGAACCTGAACGAGACTGGCACGGCGGCAGGAGGGCGATGGCACGGCGAAATGGAAAAAGATTCGAATAATCCGAGCAGCATGGATGCCAGTCTTAGACAAACCAGAGGAATTAAGGTGGAGAAGCTTATCTCGCGGGCAGGTCGGGCACAGAGGCGGGGGAGGGGGAGTTGGGCTTTGGCTTTTCAGTGAAGATCGTCAACCCCTTTTATCCGGCACCTTCCACTTTCTGCTGGCATTCACCTGGCGCGCCTTGACGGCGGGGAAATATTCGAGGGAATCCAGAATGGTCGGTGTCTGAACAGAGGGAGGTTATCTTGCTCCTCGTTCTCCAACCCCCCAGCCCACACCCCACTCCCTTAAACACAACTGGCTCGTTCAGAAGCTTAATACCCGGGGATCGCCGGGGCCCGGTTGCTTTCGGAGAAAACTTAATTTACATCGCCTCGGCGACGGCAAAGGAATGCGTCGCGACGGCCTTTAAGGAAACAACCATTACCGTGGGGCCGGGCAAATAGTAGATTTGCGGGCGGAATGTTGACAGGTGGCACGGCGGCGAAGTATTCTAGTCCGAATTCGAACCCGAACCCGAACCCGTGCCCGAGCCCGAGCCCGACCGGTCGTGGCTCTCGCGAATGAATTGTTTTGCTTACCGTTCGGGCGTGGTCCATGAATTATTCCGTATCTGGTGGCTTATATTCCTCCGGGGTCTGTTAGAGATACCAAGTCGCGATGGAATTCAGTCAACTTTTATCGCTGTGAAATTAGAATTCCGCCGGCTGAGATATTAAAGTAATAATTTTCGAGAAAGCCTCGGGGAAGATACTCGAAGATAATCTTCTTATTTATAAGATTTCACCATCCATAATTCTCGAGAAAAAATTTGTTCCCGGTTGGATTTTAAAACGACGCGCCGAGACTACCTTCCACCTCCCACTCTCCGCCACCATCCAATCGTACCATCATTTTTCTCTTAATCTGATACTTTAATACCGGGAGCACCGACCGGTGAATATCATTCTTACTTTCTCGGAGAGGTTGTGCACTAGATTGCCAGAGCTTTACAAATAAATAAAAATTATGCGCATTCGTTGCGAGACACCGGAGCCGCTTAGGAGTTTCCACATAATATCATAGTCCACAGGACAACAAAATTGGACCCACAAACTCTCGGGGCATTGAAGAATAATATCGAGCCCAATTGGTACCCTGATCTGCATTACGTCGAAAGCAGCCCCGAGCCATCGACTTATATCGGACTAAAACGAATTGATCGCTGCTATAAAATAAAATTTCAGTTTGTACAAATTACGCTGTACATTTATTATTGCAATTTTCAGTCTTATCGTCAGTGCAAGAGAGGCAGTGGATAAAGGTGAATTTTGCTGCATTCATGATGAGAGCGTCCATCGAGAATTTGATCGAGTTCTACGCTCTGCGTAAGATTCGTTAAAGTCGTAGGGAAGTCGATCCGCATCCTGCGAGAATAAGGAGAATCTCGTTGAAGTTTCCGCACGGCCGGGAAGCGGGAAGTTTGACAGAGGATAGTTCGGAGTCTTCGGTAATTGTTGGGGCGAGAATCCAGCCGCGTTTTACCCGTCGGGCGAACTTTATGGGCTGTCTGCGACTTTGGTAACGCGACGCATCAGCGGTCGTTCGGCGGGAATCGATGGCGCGAAGGTAGAACGATAAGCCGGATTTATGTATTTTATTAACCGACAGGTCCGGCTGCGCTCTAGATTAATTGATCTATCCCGTCGATTTCGTGTCCAAGTGCGAACGCGTAGATAGCATTCGTTCCATTTATTGGCGGACGTCCTGTGATCGATAGCGGAGCTTGTTTCATCGATTCGACGAGACTCGCCGTTCCGTCCAAGTTAGACGAACTTTTTTCGTGTTGTCCGCCCCGAAACTATACGAAAATATTAGGGGGACCCATAAGTAATTATTTTGAAATCTAAAACAAACTTTGTAGTAAATTCAAATTTTTATTTTTTAATTTATTACACAATCTCCGTCATTATCAAGGACAGTTCGCCATCTTTCCTGCAAATTTTCAATCCCCCTCTTATAGAAATCCAGGGTTCGTCAAGCAAAAGAGATCATAATCACCAGCAGCAAACCTTCTGAACCAACGTTGACACTTGTTGACCTTCGATACATCTCCATGAACATCGCAAATTTTCTTTGTTGTTACATTAAATCCCGCATGAAAATGAAAAAGTATGCAGTGACGAATATGATCCTCGGAAGGTACGGACGCCGCCATTTTATTACAGGGTTGTAAAAAGAAAATTATACTTTTTAGAATATTTTAAGCACAGGTTGCTTTACCGAAAACTGTAAAAGAATACGAGGTTCCTCTTCAACGATCGGTACAGAACTCAAGGCAAAACATATTCTTTGCAAATAATTAATTACTTACGGGTACCCCTAATAATTCGAAGAGTCTGCGATTCGAATGTGAACCGAGAGACAGATCCGTTTGCTCCCTAAATATGCAAAAAAATTTATAGTAATTACCGGGCACACATTTCTGCGCGAGCGTTTTAATACCGGAGGATAATGTACACCTGAAGTATATAACTCCGCTGCGCTATACTTCAGTTTTATTACCGCCTCGGGAAGTAAGTTGACGCCCCCATCAAACTGTTCGCAAAATTTAACGGGCGCGAATGAATGCAAAACAAGTGAGCCGAAGTTTGGTTTATTACTCCGCTCCGGTGCAACAAATAAGAAGACATTTTGATTAAGTGCGACAGGCCGTGCGGTCGAAAATTAAATTGCTTTCTATATGTTGTTGCTACGAAATTGAGAAAATTTTTAAGTATAATGCGATAAAATTATGTGCGAGACACGGGAACTAAATAAAAATTCACTTCCATAATTTGAATAACTCTAAAATGTTTAATTTTCCTACTGTTTCAAATTGCACCGACAATTTCACTTCGCAAATATCGGAGAGAATTCGCGATTAGGATAATGCTGAGTCTCGTCGTTCCTTTGGACGGTATGACAGGCTTATGTGAAAACTTTCTTGATAAACCCCCGTTGAGCGACAGGGGCGTTGCGATGGGGGCCGTGGATGAATGTATAAAAGGTGAAAGGATAGAGTTGAACGATGAGGCCGAAATGAAACCGAGTGTCCGAATAAACATCGGCGATCTCGCGCACGGTTCTGATGCCGGTATTCGATCAGAATAAAGGGCGAGTAGGATCGCTGGGAGTCGAATCCGGGGCCGTTCTTGGGGATCGCCATGGGATCCCTGAACTTCGAGCGAGATCGTTGTTTATGCGAGGAATGACGATCGAGGAAACATTCCGCTGATCGCTTCGAAATATCTCTCGTGGCCCTCGCGGCTCTGTTTCCTTCTGCCCAATGTTCCACAACGAGGATCCGTCGATTCGCAGACACGGCGACGTTGCTGCCCGCCGTTCGCTTTGATTTTTGGCCAATTTCCGCAATGGAGCCAGGAACCGCAACGACCTTTGCACGCGGAATCACTCGACCGATCTTTCCGCTCCTCCTCCCGCGATATTGTATGACGCACGCCGAAACGCGAACACTGCGGATCGGGGAAATGGTCAAGGGACCATTTGCCGCTGACTTTCGACGCACTTTACTTACCGGAAATGAAAGTCCCGATGGCTGAAGGGGCAGCTTCGTTTGCCAACTTTGAAAAATCAGTTTTTGTATTTTAATCCATAGCAACGCACACACGGAGTGTTCTGAAAAAGTATTTCTCCGAACAGGATGATTCCTCGGGTCATTTCAAGTCACTTTTTCCTTTGCGAAAATGTTCTCCGCCGCTTTGTTTAGGAGTTATTAACGAAAGACGTGGACCAATCAGGGGACGGAGGACCGATTCTGCGCGGACCTATCGGCGCGCCGGTATGGACAACTGTAGACTGTAGCCGCGATCTGATTGGTCCGCGTACTTGGTTAATAACTCCTGAACAAAGCCGTGGAGAATATTTTCGTAAAGGAAAAAGTTTCTTCAAATGACCTCAATAATCACCCCTTTCGAGGAAGTACATTTTTGGGTAAATTTGACGAAATAATTCCTGAATTAAATTTACAAAAAAAAAAAATTCACAAAACTCTAACCGAATTAAATTCAGGTCGAAACGGGTTCGCAAGATCGACTTCTATTTTTCGTTGAGAGCTCCACGTTCGTAACATTGCGCGTAACATAAATTCGTGATGGACGCCAATTAAATCCGGAATTATCAGAAATCCGCGCGCGCCTGTTACAGCCTCATAGCGCCGTCGGCGATTCGGTAAATTGCTTCGAAATTGTTTAATTCGACGAGAGTTTCCTCCATCGCGAATATTCGCGGAAAAGAACGACCATGAACGGCTTAATGGTCTTGCACGGGATGAAGCTCGGCTCGCGTCTCAGCGCGAACAGAGGGAACAAGGCTTGCGCGTCCCCGGCGACGTAATCGACAATGTCACGAAATTCAGATCGCAGTCTTTACGAGCCGCGACTCGTCTCGGCATAGAGGTGACCATAAAAAGGACATTCCGGTTTCACGACCGCGCTTCTATGGGGCTCTTAACTCCCGGGAGAAGATTTCCACGTAGCTTGTTTCTCGCTGTGCTGCCGCAGCTGGCGAATTCTATTTAAAATAATACCAGCAGATCGGTTGTTCGATCAGCCAGACGGGACATCGTCGTCCGCGCAAGCGGAGAACGTAAGAAAGACTCCCACAGAAATATCCGCATTTTTACTCGGCGTTATTGTGTTTCACGATTAATTTCACCGCTCCCGGCAGCTGCATAAGAATTATTGAATGCAACCCCGAACACGTGATCCTCGGCTCCGGTGTATATCCTCGCCACAAATAAAGCGCGCAGTCCAATTGCGCTTTCCTCTCGCAGAGAAAAGCCCGGACATCTTTCGGAAAATTTACTAATTCGGGGACTAATTGGGGTTCTTGTTCCACTGGCACTGGTACAATTTTGAAAATTCTAATTTATAAATCTTATAACTTTTATGTACTAAAGCAAAAAAAAATTTCTGTATGTTTGACTAGCCAAGAAAATAGCCCCGAAGAAAAATGGCTGAAATTCGCATTAATTTCAATAATTCCCGGCAGGAACGGACCCGTTAATTTTCCCAGCTGATTTTTATGGCAAACGGCAAGAAAAATCTTTCTCCGGAAAATTCACTAATTCGGGGACAGTGCTACATATTTTGTTGATTCAATCGTTCTTGTTCCACTGGCACTGGTACAATTTTGAAAATTCTAACTTATAACTCTTATAACTTTCCTGTACTAAAGAAAAATATTTGTGTACTGTTTGATTAGCCAAGAAAATAGCCCCGAAGAAAAATGGCTGAAATTCGCATTAATTTCAATAATTCCTGGCAGGAACGGACCCGTTAATTTTCCCAGTTGATTTTTATGGCAAACGGCAAGAAAAATCTTTCTCCGGAAAATTTACTAATTTCGGGACAGTGCTACATATTTTGTTGATTCAATCGTTCTTGTTCCACTGGCACTGGTACAATTCTGAAAATTCTAATTTATAAATCTTATAACTTTCCTGTACTAAAGAAAAATATTTGTGTACCATTTGACTAGCCAAGTAAATAGCCCCGAAGAAAAATGGCTGAAATTCGCATTAATTTCAATAATTCCCGGCAGTAACGGACCCGTTAATTTTCCCAGCTGATTTTTATGGCAAACGGCAAGGAACTTCCGGGACGGGCACTCGGCAACGGCGAATGGTGCCACCAGCAACAGCGCTTTCTTACTGCGCTCGAAGCTGCCTGCCGGATATTATAAAGGTGTTGAGGTGTTATGATGGACAGTTACAAAGTAGAAAGTTCGGAATTACCGAAGTTTCGCGATGAAAACAGGAAATGGGGACCGGGGCAAGTGCGCGCCGGCGAAGTTTTTCCCCGCGCTTTTCGCTGCTAAGTGCGCGAAACTTCCCCGTCAAATTCTATCTCGGCGCAAGAACACAGCCGGCGTCCACGGAGTTTATCGGGCCGCACCGCACGCCGCACGCCTAACGCCGGTCCGTTTCGATACGAGCGTCGTTAAGAGAGCGTTAACGTTTTATCATTTTCCCGTGTCCCGCGATACTTTCGTGGCAACGATCTCAATCGCACTCTCGTTCGCCTGAATTATTCAATAGTCCCTTGTTACGACGCGCGGCTCGATTGTCCTTCTGTTTATTAGTGCGTTTAATAGCGGTCCGCTTCTGCTCGTTTGTCTCCTCGTTCGATTTCCCGAACTCGTTCCTCTCATTTTTCTTGCCAGCATTTATTTATCCGATCGTTTCTCTGGTGCTTTATCTCAAATCGTACAGTTTTACATTATAGTGGCTGATCAAATTAGAATATAATTAGTATTAGAATATTAGAATATAATATTGGGTTGTCCGGAAAATTCGTGCCGTTTTCTGTAGACGGCATTAGGGTAGGTCTGAATATGTCAGAAAAGGAGATCTTTCAGGCATTTTTAGAAAAAAGTTTGATTAGGATACATTAATTTTTGTTAGTTTTATACGCTCTTAAATATGGAAGGAAACCGAGTGAATTATAGGCATTTGATGCTTTCTTCTTCAAAAAGCTGTTGGAGCTTGGTTGGGATGTGCTACTCCATTCACCCTATTAACCAGACATTACACCCTCAGATTTTCATCTCTTTAGGTCAATACAAAATTCCCATAACGACAGAAACTTTAACTCTTTGGAAAGATGGAGAAAGATTATGGAACAAAATGGCACTTATAATAATTCAATAAGTGTACATCGAAATTTCAATGTACTGCGTTTGAGTTTCCCTTAAAAATCGGCACGAACTTTCCGGACAAGCCAATATAATATTAGAATATTAGAATATAATATAATATTATATAAGAAAATATTCGGTGCAACTAAGAGTGTCTTTGCCATTGCCTCGGTGGGTTCCAGGTAAATTCAAAGTTAATCAACACCGTCATTCGACAGCGATTCGACGAAAGTGATCCATGGTCTACGAATCATTCGTGTCGATTAATTTCGAAGATCCGCTGTAGAATCTCGCAAACGTTCTCTGCAGGAGCTCAGGGAACATTTTGTGGCTCCGAGTCTGGATCGATCGGTTCGGCCCGGCCCGACCCGGCCCGATCAGGTAGCCCGTTTGATCAGAAATTCACCATAATTAGATCAGCTGATTCTGCGGTGGCCCCGTGGAGGAAATGCCGGGCGAGTGTAACTCGTACGGCAGCAATCTCGTTTGTATGAAACCCCGTGAGATTACGGTGGATGTCGGGATATAAAACGATCGGTTTGGAAGGTGGGACGTGGGACCGTGGCAATCGGCAATCGGTCTTCGTTGCCACGTCATATATCGTTACTCGCGCAAAACATCGACGCGTTCGCTTCGACAGTCTCGACAAAACGTGGACCGTCATTACAGTTTTGTTCCGATATAAGGCGACGGTGTTTCTTCCGAAATTAGGTAATCGATATCCCCTCCTCTTCTTTCGAAATTGTACAAAAGAAATAATTTCGAAAATAAAACAATGTGACAGTATAAAACAGACTCGAACCTAATAATCGCATGATATATTGTTGGGGAACAATTTCCCAAATATCTCGAATAATTATCACATAATAATAATTCGAATAAAAATAATATTTCGAATAATGTCATTTCCGTAGTGCCCGGCTCCGGTTCGAACGGATGAAAATGATTTCAGCACCGACCGAATAGATGGGCGACAGAAGGTTTTCGGGAAAGCGCGCGACGAAACGGACGACGGAAACAAGCGGGCGCTTTGTCATCGTCCCGCGATTCTTACGGGTAACGGATAACCCGTTCCCGGGTTTCCACAGAGAAATGAAACATTTTATTGCCTCGATCCGCTCGAGATAAACGCGGGGACTTAATCAATGACGCAAACGGAATCTTCCGGGCGAACACAATGGGCGGGAAAAGGGGTCGCGCGGAATGGAAACGGAACGGCATTAGTCGCGCGCGGATTTACATGGATTGTGGGTCTCGCGGGACCACCGGAAAGACTCGAGTCACGAGTTAGTTTCGCGGGATGAAACGGTACCGCGGAGATGCGAAAGATACCTCGGTTGCCCAAAGACATCGCGAGCCGATAATCGAGCCGGCGAACGGTGGTCCCAAATCGCGAAAACGTAGTCAAAACCTTACAAATTATTAAAAAATTATTGGTTCTGCTTGAAAATTGGTATTAGGCCGTTTCTCGGGTCGCCGATCACGAATCTGAACTTGAAATTAGAAAATTCGCTGTCTCATATTGACCTGAACGAGGGGAAAGACTAATTCTCCGGATAGCAAACTCTACTCTTTGTATTGTATAAAGTAGGTATTCTATTCGCACTTCACTGTTCCCAAAGAAGGAAGAATTGAAGAATTGCTGGACTTTTTACGTAGAATAAGATCCCATAATCAAAAATATAGGTTCTCATTTGAAAAAACAAAGTTGACCTTCAAATGACCTTGAAAACGCCATCCAAATAAAAAACTGATACTGCCTTGGACACGTGTTTTACACTTTTTTAATATCTTTCATACTTTTCGAGACATTCGGCCGGAAAGTTTTCAAATGAACGGCCGATATAAAATCAGCGTTCGTGTTTGAGAAATATAAAAAAATGTCGGATATATGATTATCAAAAAATTGAGATTCTATTCAAAATCTGTTTAAATTTTACAGAAAGACTTGGTGCATATCTCTTACAGTTTGACCAGAAATGCAAGGAAAGCACATAAAATACGTACTCTGCGTTACAAAAAACAGTGCTACGACCACAGAGGCACCTAGGAGCAGCTAATTGTTTTTTAGTATTGCAAGATAATACTATGTAGTAGAAGCTCCAACAAGTTTTACCGATAGACCGTGTGAGACTTGCAACTTTTACTCTACATCTTAAAAATTTATGCCTTCACTTTTACTCTCTCTTTGCATACATAGTTATCAGTTAACAATAAACATTTGGCACTAAAGACTATGCAACTTACCTCCACAAACAGCATCCATAATGCACGATTAAGATCGAAACGTTTCAACAGAATTTGTACACTGTGCACTTAAAATTCGCAATGTGCTTCACAAGCTTAAAAAGGTATGGTCTAATGAACTCGAAGTTCGGACTGTGACTGTTGGTCAGGTATAAAAAAACGACCTTCTTGCTGTTTACCCCTACTTAGAAACACTCTTAGAGTAACCAACCCCATAGTTAAAACTTACCTAGCTGAAAGTTCATATTTTAGGTTTTGGCCACG
>CM052120.1:953073-964874 GCA_028454245.1 Halictus quadricinctus
AGCATCACCGCCGGGCGTTGTCTTTCGCTGCTCGTTTCCCGCGGACGACTCGCGGCAAGGATAATAGAAGACGTCGAGGGGTAGGAGGGGCGGCGGTTGCCGGGAAATTGCTTTCAGCTCTTTTCTTCCGTTGATCGCTACCCCCGGTCGGTTCTCAT
The DNA here is from genome assembly GCA_028454245.1 of Halictus quadricinctus. Lineage (NCBI taxonomy): Eukaryota > Metazoa > Arthropoda > Insecta > Hymenoptera > Halictidae > Halictus > Halictus quadricinctus. Next base: position 953,232 of record CM052120.1, read on the forward strand.
CGATTGTTTGCCTCGGCGAATAACGCAAACACTGAATTCCTATTTAACGACAAACGCTCTCGACGCTACGTCCTCTTCTCGGCTAGACGTATCGCGGCAGATGTTTACCCGTAAACAAACGGGACTGCGACTCGCGTGCGTGTTGTCGGCAATGTGTGAAAAACCACGCTGTTTTTGCCGAGCGGTTGTACGGTGTTTAACGCAAGCAACGTAAACCGCGCAGTGGATTTCGCCTCTTTGTTTTCCCGACGCGATGGCGCTCTGCGAAAGTATTTCAAAAATCGCAGATCAAGTTTTATGGGCTTGTTGTAAAGGGCGAGCCTCAATCTTCAAATATGTAGTGCTTTCATGCATGACAAATTTTTTTTTATGCCCCTACAGACATGTCAATTGGCTGCAGTTCAACGACCTTGAATCACCTTGAGTCGTAGGTCACTCTACGTGGCTTTACACTAAGCCTGCCGAGCCTTAAAACTGACTAGTACACGTTATCATAAAAATGACGAGATTGAATTTATTTGGATTTTGTGCGGTTCGTATTGCAATACATGATCTCCTAAATATAATTATTTCATCATTTCCTGCGAGAGCATCTTTACAATTTCAGTCATTGTGAAATAAAAAATCTGGAACGGTCGTATTTTTAGGTTTAGCGTTAAAACGGCCTCTTATTTAATGTACTGTACATAGTACTGTAGAATAATAATAATAATAATACTGGAGGATTCGACAAGTAGACCGATTCCACACCGTTACAGGATCGTCGCGAGTGTTTGGGTTGGCAAAGCGGAAACCGGATAAACATTAAAAGTCAGGGAATAGTGCGGTGGGGGTGGGGGGTGGCTCGATAACAGGCACGGAAAAATGGCACGTTGCCACCGCGTTCAAGATAATCGTTACTCGCGTAAGGGTTCGCCCGCGGACGAACCGATCCGCTATCGGGGGAGCACGGTACGGCCCGGATATTTGTACATCGATGAATGCCGAAACAGCTTTCACCGAAATAATATCGGGACTGGCGAAACTCCCGGCGACATCGGTCGCGTTCCGGCCGCGCAATACTCCCGGCGTAACGTTTCCCGTTAAAAGGGCGAAAGCCCTCTCGCCCTCTCGCAGGGCATACGCGCGGAAAATTTAATGCTCCGCGGGGTGCGATACCAGCAGGAACACAGCCACGGGCCCGACATACTTCGAGCGTGTTCGATTTTCCTTCGAATCCCCAAAGCGACCGATGCCGCGCCGGCGATAATGTAAATTAAACCGCGATAAACGTCGCCGATCGCTTCGTTTTTAATGAATATTTTAGCGGGAACCCTGCTCTCGGAGATTAGACGGGACATGTTTGCTTTCTCGCGAAACTCTTGTGCCTCGTGACCGATTGCTCGGGACACGCGTGTGTTCCCAAAACAATTAAATATCTTCTGTGGTAAATGGTTGAATTTCTCGACACTAAAAATATTTTGCTATGTTCATTATTTTCACGGGAGAGAGAGAGAATTTGGCGAGCGTAATTCCCATAGATTTTTAAAATACCCGCGGGGCTACCATGGCTGTTATTTTTGACCTCGCATAGGCCGATTAATGGTGCGCAGGGACTAACTAAGCGCAGAGCGCAGTTTTTCGACGCGCCTCCGCCGAGGTATTTCGCTTTCCAGAAAACTCAATTCTGTTAGCGAAATAGGCGACGCGAGGGAACAAATGGTTAAGTCGTCCCGCGTGTCGCTTAACAAATCGCTCGTGTTTTTTCCCTCTGTTTCTGTGCCCGAGTTGTACGAGCCCGCGATTCGTCTCCTTCGGTCGCGTCGTCGGCCGCGCATATTACGTGTCGATACTTTCGATCACGTTCCAACGGGAAACAAAAATTCCTCCGCCCGGATATCGACATTGGGCGTGTGCGAGCACCTTGAGCTCTTCCGACACGAAACTATTCGGATTGCTATCGAAATAAGATCACTTTTATTCGACTGAATGTGATACAATATTTCCTCCTTTCTGGGACGTTGATTTGTTAATACTTTATTTAGAAGGAAACGTAAAGAAATTGTCTGAAATTGATATAGATACCATATCTTATTCCTGGGTAACACGTTGAATGCCACGTCACCCATATGTGGGTGACGGAATTATTTGTGCAGGTTTTAAAATGAATTAACATTAACAAGAAAGTTGGAGGATTAATCAGTATCATACAATTCATTTTTTGCAATTTTTATTTCATTAAATAACTTACTTTGATTTTATGGAACTTTTGGGATTTCTAGTTGGGCGTTCAAAGTGAAGTCAAACCAACTGAATGGAGACCAGTCAAAATGGTGAAAAATATTTTTAAATTTGAATAATACTTAGGTATTTCACGAATAAATTGTGAGAACTGCTGCACGGTAATAATTCAGAAGTGTTCACCACCGAGAAGGGTTGAAAACCGACTTGAACGATTTGAATTCCTGTTAATGTAAATTTCGGCACCGGTTTTAGAGTAAATTGTTATCTAGAAAATCCGGTTTTTCACGAGTGAAAAGGTTTCCGAAATGATCTGGGAGCGTTTTCATCCGAACGGAACGCAGTGGTCGTAAATATCAAGATGAACAAACCGCGCTCTGCAGTTCCATGACAACTGGGTTGCCGGCGAGGATTTTCCGAAAAGGAAAAAACGCGGCCAACGGACTCACCTCGAACGTTACGGCGCAGATCTCTGCGGACAGCTTAGCCAAATATAATTCGTAAATGAATTTACTGCCGGTCACCAGGGCCGGGGTTCATAATTTTTCGCCGTGCTCCTAGTCGGCGTGCGCATTTTCAGTCACGCAGCCGGATTGCAAATGAAAATTAAAATTCCCTCTTCGCCGCGCCTTGCCGGTGCGACGCGACGCGGTGGAGCGCATTCCCGCAATCCGTTCTTTTAATTATTTAAAAATGTACGAGCATTCAGCGCTTATTCCGCTTCCTCACAGCTGCAAATGAGGAGGAACTTTTGTCTTCGCCGGACGCTTTTTAAATATCAGCGCAGCGCGCCGAATGGAAAATATCATAGTCTCTAAAACACGCTCCTCTTTGGCGCAGAAAGGTCACCGAGCTTTAATTCCGGTTTACGAAATAAAGGATTCACCGGGGAGATTGCATGGGAATTACATGGTATGCATAAGAAACAGGCGATTAAATTTCGAATGAGACGTGTTCGTCCAGTACTTTGACGTGCTAAACGAAAACGTGAACGTATGTATGGTGTTTCGCCTTTGCGACTACAGTAAAGCCTTGATCTAAGCCTCACGGAGCTACACGGTATACTTGCCTATCCCCTCCACCGGGCGTATAGTCCTTTTCCACGTTCGACGCGGTCACAAGAAAATAGTAGTCCTACACGATCTATGTCACAGCACGGACCCACGACAAAACCGGCTTAGATCAGGATTTTACTGTAATATGTTTACGTGAGCTGTGAGTTATATACTTCACTTCTACACGGAGAAATCGAACGCGAAATGTTTCTGCGGGAAAATATTATTTTTCTTAAAATTGAGAAGAAAGTTACACGTAGAATAGTTTGTAAAACAAGTAAGTTCATTTTGCGATAATTTTTCATTATCGACGACGAGGTGGATCAAGATAAGAAATTAGGTGATTAAACTTGAACGAGTGGATTGCTGAAGTTGCTGAAAGAAGCTCGGAATTACACAGAACTTGGTCCGTAGATGGTTTATACAGTTGTTCAAATTATTTTCTAGAGCCTGGATCGAGTCTGAGGCGAGCCTTGATTGGATCAGGCATAGGTCTCTCTAAGAAAGATTTTATCGGATTTGTGATAGCTTGTGGTATCAAATACCGAAAATACAAAGGATCTAAAATTAGCTGAATGAAAAATCTTCTTCGTCTTTAAAATCGCAGTGCAAGAAGTTGCAAGCATTTTCGAAAGTGTTCAATTTCCGCTAACTTTTCATTATCGATGTCGAGGAATTACCGAAGGACGAAGGTATACCGAGGAAGGGGATGATTAATCTTGGCTGAGTGGACTACGTTTCTCAAAGGACCTAGCACAGTAGATTAAAGAAACTATGAACGAACTCCTTCAGCTGCCCGGATTCATATTTTTCCTCGTGGTTGAGAAAAATCTGATTTTTTGGGAACGTTTCTATCAAAGACTGTGCAACCGTTTTTTGAAAGGGCTTTGGTATTAAAAATATTCAGACAAATAATTGTTTTGAAAATATTGACGAAATAGAAAGTTGTGGTGTCACAGTTACCACAGTTTTCAAGAAAATAATTTCCAACGCTCGTTCTTGTCTCGGTGTCCCGCCCCTTATCACACCCCTTAACACGTGAACTGCCACGTCAGTCACATATGACTGACACTGATGTTTCACTAGATTTAGAAATTCATTTTTACTATAAAATATCCAGATAAACCGAATTTTATTGGAGTCTTAAATTTCTAGTTTTGGTTTCATTAATTAAATTACTCTGAATTTGTATGAATCTCTGGGGTTAATATTTCGCACTTAACGTGTTAAACGAAGTCGGGGTTGGTGTCTCGGTTAAATATTCGCCGCAACCTACAGCGAGGAGTGAAAAGCGGAACAAGATGGACGAGGTAAGGGAAGCAATTTTCTGTAACAGTAACCTTCTGAAAAAGTAAAGGAAGCGTCGGAGTTATGGGACAGTGTCGGGGTGGTGGGGTGTGGGTGGAGGGCTCGGTCAGCAATTCGCTGTACCGAAATAAAATCCTTAACGATCCAGGGGTTGCCGGTGCATCGCGGCGCGGTGGAGGCGTGATCAATTACATTTCACCGTTACCCTCGATTGTACACGTAGAAGCGGCGTTCCTCGGGGGTGCATTCTCGGTCGCCGGCTGCCAGTTGGCCAGACCGTGCACCCGGAAACAAAAGGAGCTCGGGAGGAAAACAGAAATCCCGTGGAGCCGCCTCTCGCGCGGACTATTATACACCATTACGTGGTTCCTCGGGTGTGAGCGGACCCGTACACGAAGTCGCGAGGACGTTGGACGGTATCGTGGTCGATATAAGATATCCACCGGCAAGAAAAAAGGTAGCTAAGCAACAACCACCGGCGAAGGGACGAGGGACTAGGGCGATGCTGCGGGAAATTCCGCTCGCGACAACACTCGGGGGCTTCTCGTTCTCCTCAACCCCCAGGGCCAAGCCGGAGAAAATGACAGCGCGGAACGAGGGGCAGAGGAAGGGTCCAAAGAAAAGAAAAAAAAACGAAAATGGCAGCAGTTGAGCTACCCGTAGAAAATTACCTCCGTCCGTTTATCCGGCTACCATCAGATTCTGCGTGGCACACAGTCCTACCCCTTTTTCTTTTTATTCCTTCTACTCGCCTCGTCCTCCATCGTCAGACTCTTCGCCCCCTCCCCCTCCCCTTATTGGGTCACATCCCCTCGCCCCATCGCATCCTGACTCTGTCGCGCTTTACGCTCGCTTTTTGCCGCCCCGTCGAAATCGTGAGGCAGCCGGGATTTTTACCTCGCGGTGAAACATCCGTTTCGCAACCATCCATGCCTGCCCTTTCGACCCTTTCGCTTCGCATGTTTCGTCCCTTCGGTCGACTCGACCTTCTCTCCTATCGAGTCATTTTTCGGGGAAGTGCCTTCGAGCTCCACCTCGATTTGCACCGGGCCACACAATCGGCACACAGTCACGTACAGTGTTTTCAATAACTTTGTTTCCGTAACTATAGAAACTGTGTTTCCATCACTGTGGGAACTGAGTTTCCATAACTGTAAACTCGATACTATTTGCACGTTTTCCGGGACAGTGAAACAAAATTCGACATACTCTTTTATATAATTTATATTCTCGCTTGTTTTCTATGACAGAAGGAAATTTCAGAGGAAAACATTAGTTGGTTCGGAGGGACAAATATTGTGACAGGCAACAAAATTTGTTGAAGGTTATATTTTTTGAGATTTCAAGGTCGTCGAAGTCTTTTTAAATGGAATGATGAGATCAAGGCGAATCCAACGACTTGTAATGTAAGAAGAAGTTTGTTCAGAATGATGACCTTGAGAACATACTTCAAGGTCGTCAAAATCAGAGATGTTTTTAGATCATTTCCAAATTGCCGCTTTAAAATAAAATGTGAGCTTGTGAAAATAAGGTTGTAGATTTGGCGACGATGATAAGGTGAATAGTGACATCCTGGAAATGAAGCCCTAAGCAGGAGTCTAACGAATCGGAGAATTCGGAGGAAGAACGGTCCCCGAATGTTTGTAATCACGAGCATGTTTACCCCGGCTGGTTCGAGTTCGATTGATTGTACGGGCACCGGGAATTTGTAAGCTCAGCTGTAACTGACTACGGTTGCTAGAAGCGATAGGCGGAACTTAGCCAGGGGTTTTAGTACGGGAGCAAATAGAGGGATGGCCTGGAGTTTCCTGGAAATTTGACAATTTTCTGGGATCCCGGCGGCTCGTAATTGAAATCCGTTAAAAATACGACCACTTCCCATATTAATTCCTTCGCCGGCCCTACGAGCACAGCCTGCTCCCTTAACGACCCGACGCCGGGAACTTAACGAACAATTTAACAGCTGAAGTTACGCGCCGTGGGGAAAAAAAAGTGCTTCAAGTTACAAAAAGCCCCGGTTCGCGAGCGCTGAAAGAACCCCGGAACGACGAATGTTTTTATCGGATTTCACGTTGTTAACTTCCCAACAGCTGTTCGAGGATTTGCCTGACCATTTAGGGCATTGCCCACAGTTCAAATGGAAAAATGCCACTTTTCATAAGCCGCTGGTACTTGCTTTACTCGACGCTTTCGTTAACGACAATGGTGTGTGGCGGAAACAGACGGGATTTCAAACGATATTCACTGGGTAATTGTACTGACTACTAACATTCTTTAAAATAATTTTCTAAAATTCTCCTTGTCAATTGAGTTTTTGACATTTACTAGATCAAAAAGAATTTATGAAAATTCGGTTTAGTTGAATTCTGAACATTTCGTTCTGATTTGTCATAGTTACAGGCCGAAGGTCTTCTTGCCAAATATTTCTAGCGTATAACAAAACATACTTTTTAAAGTTTCGCTGCAGGCCAAAGGTAAGAATGTTCTAAAAATCGATGTTTAGTATTTTCTCTGCGAATCCAATCTAACTTCCCTAGAAAACTCGTAATCGTTCCAAGCAATTTTGAAAAAGGGGATGCTCTTTTAAAGAGAATTCCATATTTTTGTATATGAAAGGGGTGGTCTCAACCCCGATAACTATGGGATGTATCGTAAAGAAGAGGGTCTGGAGTATTCTGGTCTAAAACTATGGAAAAATCGATACGTTTCCTTTTCAAAAACATATCTGCAATGGAATTTATTTTAACAAAAATAATTATTTACTATTATTTTATATTTGCTTTTATACTACACTCCCACTGTCAGAATTCTTCCACTGAATCAATTCTTATTAAACAGTCCACAGTAAATTCATCACAATTACAGAGCATTGCACATCAGAGTTTTTAAACATATTGCTAATAAGTTAAAATATCGATGCTTAATACCGACATGATTACATTTCAGAACTTTAATTACCAGAGGAGATTTTAATTAATAACGCCAGACGCGACGGATGTGAGAGAGATAGATCATGCTACCAAGTGCACAATTTATTCAGATACAATGTTAATATTCCTAGAACGTATTGTAATATATTAATGTATTATACAGTAGCATATTTCGTGTTATTTCTTCCATTAAACATTAAACAGTGTTATTTGTCTCAAATCAATGTTAACCCTCAACTCCCAAAATGGAGTTACAAATTTAACAAAATTATCCTGCTTGAGATGAATGTTTCAGCATGTGTATAATTAACACAGATCCGAAAAATATATATTTTCATTGCGAGGTGAAATAAAAAAGTTTTGCCTTTCCCGTTTTTTCATGTGATTCCTACAAAATGGATCCTTTCGAGATCTGTTTCGTACGACATTTAGTGAAAGCTTCTAATTGCGAAAGAAAAACAAGACAATACTAGAAAAAGTTATTGCAGATTTAAGGGGCGTTCGAATATTTTCGTGGGCCACTGTACACATCTACATTGTATGGAAAACTCTTTTTGCTCGGCCGTATTTCGTATTCGCCGGATTCGGCGCGGCGGCTGCTTCGAAATTCGAATTCGGACGCCCCGGGGAAAATAAGAAGACCGCCCGATTGATTTATACTTGGCATATTTATGCGCTCCTCGGCCGTGAATTCCGGGACGCGACGGATTTAAATTAAAAGCAACACGGTTCGACGCACCTGAATAATATTCGCGCAGATATTTTTCCACGGGAAAATCTGTCGCTCGATGCACGGCCGCTGCTGCACCTGCGAGTGCGTTTCTTTTTTTTTCTTCTATATTTTTTCACGATCCACGCCACTGGCAAACAAACCAGAGACTTATCATTACGTTATCTATATCGCGGTGTAACAAGCGTAACGAAGTTTCAGCGAATGCTCGTAATATTTATTTGACAGACAAATAACCGGGAGCGTAATAATTTGCTCGGTCGACAAATAGTTTTCGTCGGCGAAGATAATTAAGAGACAAACATTGTTGCTCCACAAAGAAATATTAAGTTGTCCCATAAGTTGAAAACTATTTTAACACTTTGAACGCCCAACTAGAAACCTCAAAAATACCAGAAAAATTACAAAAAATTAAATGTATGATACTGAGTAATTCTCCAACTTTCTTGCATGTTACAGATCCTAATCAAGTTTAGTACAACGAATATATCAACGTAAAAATTCGTGACGTGGCATTCAATGTGTTAATGAAAAACCACAGAAATTGTATAGTCACGGTGAGAAGAGGTTGTGCAATGAAAGGGTGATTACATATTTTCGTAAACTTTAAAGGTATGTTTCAAATATGAATTTAAATAGTAGAACAGTAAACGGCACGAACTTATGGGACGACCTAATGCAACTAGATGGCGGATTTTACACTGAAATCGGAAGAGCGTAAACTTTTATACTATTATCGACTTACTAAAATTATTGATAGAACGAACACATTTAGCTTCGATTTTTTGACGTGGCAAATGTTACATTATTATTTGAAAAAATATTGATCTCCATTGAGATTTATTTTGCCTCCAATTCCTCCATTGTTTTTTCAATTCGGTGTTTCAGTATCCCGCGATTAGAACAATTTAATTTCGCACGAAAATCCGCGGTTGTAGAATCTGGTTTCGGGTTCGCAGCGGCCATCGAAGGGGGATTTAATTTAATTTCGCTGGGAAGAGTTCGCGAAATAGCCGGGCGAGTTTTCTATCACGCCGGAAACGAGATCCGTCCCAGCGGAAGGAACGGTGATCCGTCTTCGAATAACCATAATTACCCCTCGGTCCGACGAGCACCGGGAATCCCCCCACCCCTCACGCCCGCCCCTCCAGCCCTCTAGATAAACTGCACGGGCCGACACCGGCGGAATACTCGGTCGGATGCATTCTTCTTGCCAGAAGCGTCGCCGCTCTGTTCCGGCTCCGTTTGGGATTCCGTTCCGTGCAATTTGGACGGGCGGGCGCGGCCGTCCCTGGAAACTTGATAATGCGCGCGCGACACAGGGTGAAAAGGACAAGGGAGGATCAGGAATGGCACGGTTAACGTGGCAAAGAGAGCGACGCGAGCCGCTCTGGAAGCTTACCATGAAAAATGCCCGGATGATCCGCGGCCGCTGCGAGAAAAATTATATCGTAAGCTGTCCGTCGCATACGTGTCCTTTATACAGTGTGTACCCGTTGGAACGCGGACGCTCAAATACCCACGGATATACACCCGGCCGCCAAAATATACAAGACACAGGAAAACTTATGAACTGCAAGCATTTTCCTCTTCCTTCGATCCTAATTTTATTGCTCGCACAACACCCCACACAGCCCTTACAATATTATTTCAACCCTCAGCGAATTCTCTCAACAAAGCAAATGTGTCGCAAGAAAATCGATTTCGTTTCATCATCCCCTACGTCTGAGAGATCAAAGAAAACTGTTCGAAGTTTCCGTATACACCAAACCAGAGTATCGTATTCATATTTTTGGAGACGTTTTTCCGCTCGTGAAACACACACGAGTATATTCTGCAGCATAGAATCCCGTTGTCAATGACACGCGTAAAGAAAATGTCCCTTTTTCATCCGACTCGGCAGTTAGCAGGATAATCTGCCTCCGGTTCTCGAATTATAAGCCAGATGAAATTATAATTTTCCGAGCGGGTTTTGCGAATGCAGTTTCGAGATAATTAGCGATAGAATCCCGAGATAATGAATAGAAGTGTCCCGTCCCCGGAGATAGAATTAACATCCACTTTTGCGTTTTCGTGCGTGAAAGTTTCGCAATTTCTATTCTCCCGGCGTTTTCTTCGAAACCGTAACAGTTAACGGTTGGGAGGCAGTGGAAGGGGAGGGCAATTACTTTTTAATTAAAGTTTTTATATAGGGCACCGAGCCGGGTGTTGACTTTGCTGAAGACGAGTTACAGGTATCGCGCGTTAGGAAGTGACGCAATTAAAAAGTGCAATTTTCGAATTATCATTAACGGAATGTTGCAAAGTGCTTTCTCGACAATATTAATTAATATCCTAATCAGGATGGTTGGTGACATGTTTTCTGATTCGCGACCAGTTATATTTTATAAGTTCGTTTCCCTAACGAGTTACACGTGATCTAATTATTTTATCTCGTTTTTACTTGTCATTTCTCTTGACAAAGAGAGCCTGTCTTCTCGAGCATTAACTTTCTCGGCTTGTAAAAATTGAAATAGAACTTTCAGCCTTTACCTTCTACGTGTGCACACTGTACAATAATAAATTACGGTATGCGAACCGTGACGCTACCAAACGACTGCGAGCATTCCTTTGAAGTGTGTTTCTAGAATACGGAACAATATTCCAAACACGTATTCATCAGTCTGCGCGACTTCTGATTCAATCTCAAACAGAAAATCACGGAGACATTGAACATTGAACCAATACTAACTAGAGATCGAACTGCAAACAACCTTGTATCGGAATTCCTGTGCACGCAACTCCCAATGGATATGCTACACATCCGGTACGAATATTTGTCAATAGCTACAAAAATAAACTATAAACATTTCATCAAGTAAAATTCTTGTTAACCCATGCATTTACAAATTCTTATCCGGTATTTGCTGTTCTGTGCATACATGTCTAAACTGCGAATTTTACGCAATAGAAAACACAACAAAAAAAAAAAATTCTAGAATATTTTCAATTTACTGTGGCGATTAACAGAGGAAATACAATTCCACTTAACCCCTGTTCCTGCGCAGCCAGCGGCCATAGAAAATTTTGCACGAAAATCCTCCGTCTAATTATAACTAAAAGAAAAAGAAAAGACAGGAGGGGAGGGGCTTAAACGGGGATTAAAAGGATGCTCGTTAAACAGATGCGAGTATTACCCGATCGTGGACATTAGAATCCCATTAGCGGGGCCGTGTAACGATTCTTCGTAGACACCTGAAGGATTAAAATAGCGCTTCGCACGGACGGGGCTCGCGACCCGCGTGTAAAAACACGGGGCCACGGTTCGGCGGCGAGTTCGCGAAAACTGTCAAAGAAACGTCGATACGTTTCACCAGCGGATAACCACAATCTCGCGCCCTAGGCCCTAGCCCCCCCCCCC